>CM035092.1:86198437-86504041 GCA_020205505.1 Panax japonicus
AATATTTTTAAATTATTGATTCTTACGTAAGAAGGCACTACTCAATAATTGTTGCGTTAATATTTTATATTATTGTTGTTTCAATAATTAGTCACTGCACAGTATTTTCCATTATTAGATCAATAATTCATATTATTTGAATAATATTATTAGATAGCATTATTGGTAATGTCTAGAAAGTTCTGTCTAAGGAGAGGTTTGGTCACCTAATTATGCGCCAGTAAGGAGAAATTCTTATCGGAAAGCCCCCTCTTTCTTGGGAACGGCCTGGTTGTCATAATTGTGATTCTGTAATATTATTTGTGAATAATTAATTATTGATTTATATGATAATGAAATATTTATTTATAATTGATGGTTATATTTATTTTATATGGATATAATTGAAGGAATTAATGTTGAGGTGTTTTTATCGGAATTGAAGTATTAAAAATTAAATTACTGTTCTTGAGATATATTGCGTGAGTTATAATTTTTAATCTAACCGTTGGATCGTTGTAATTTTTGGATATGTTATACATATATAAGTTGAGTATATGTCCACAAATTTTGAACCGTTAAAATTGAACGAATGATTTGTTATGAATTTTAAGAGGTGTCTAATTCAGAAATTAGAGTTATAATTGATTTTGGTGGAAAATTCTAGAATTGAGTGGGCCCCACTTGTGGTTGGTGAAAAATGTGTTGAATTTTATTTCAAATGTGGTTGGTGGCATTAGTAATAGGTAAAGCCATTAGGTAGCAGGTCAAGTCTGCTTCGACGGGCTAACATTTTCCTATAAATAGAGGGCTAAGTTAGAATTGAAAATCACACCAGAAATATAAGCTTTCTCTCTTTCTCTCTCTATATTATCGAGCGTATTTTATGAGTTTTTAGATACTTTGAGAGTTGTTGTTCAGTACAAGTTTTATTCAGCATCACTTCCGACCTTTCATTTCAAAGTACTGATTCTTTGAGGTAAGGGATGTTATTTTCTTCTTAAATGATATTATTTTCTTCAATATCATTATGCCGAAATGTTGGTTTGAACTTTTTAATCAAATTTGGAATTTTTGTGTCGGGGTTACTATTCACGTATACGACACTATTCACGTATACAACACTATTCACAAATACGGCACTATTCACCAAAAAATGAAATTTTCTCCTTTTCGTCCCAGATGACTTTTATGGTTACTATCCTTGATTTTATCCATGTTTTGATCTTTATTCTACTTCAAACTTGGTTATTATGGAGATTTATTGAATTTGGATAAACCGAAATACGAATCCCTAATATTTGTCCTTCTGTCTCACTTGATTCATTCTCTTAAATGTTTTTCATCATCCTCAGTCCTTAATGGTGGTACTTGATGAATATCTTTGGCCTGTAGTGCAAAGATGAATGATTACCTGATGAATATCTTTGGCCCGTAGTGCAAAGATGAATATGACCAACTAGTGATACAAATGAATATCTTTGACCCGTAGTGCAAAGATGTATATTGATTGATGTTACAGGGAATAAAAAATTGATGATGAACTTTTAAATGCATAGATGATAGTAGATTTCATTCTTTACTTAACTGTTCTAATGAATTGTTGTTTCCGCTGCAGTTGTTGATCTAAAACTTGTTGTCAATTATATTCTATCAGATTTTTCCCTGTTGAAGACTGAAGATAAATCGTTGTATATTATCTTAGTTATAATATTCTTTACGGGGCTAGTTGAGCTCACGTTTTTCCTTTTTGTTCTATTTTTCTTCTTAGGAAGCGAGAACATAGCAGGAACCAGTCGGGATATAGAGTGATGGTCCTAGTCAGTTGTTTTAGCAGTCCTCACTATTTTTGTAAAATAATACATCAATTATTGTAATGAAGACTTTATTTGGGTGTGGATATTGTCTAGAAGACAATATTTGTATTTAAACTCACAGTATGTGTTGTCGTATTGTGCACGACAATTGTAATAATAAAGTTGTAGTTATTTTTCTATACCATGTATTTGGCGACTCAGAATGGGTGTTGTATACCTATTTTGGGAGTGTCACATATCCTTCAACTCAATCAATTTCAAATCAAATAATTAATCTGGCTGTTAAAAATCAAGTAATTAATCTGTCTTCCAATTTGATTTCCAACAAAAAACTCAATAAACTCAATAATTAATTAACACACCTAATTTTAATCAATTAAAATCCCACATACAACCCAATTTTAATCAATTAAAATCCCATATACAGTTGATATTAGCCATTAATACATAATATTAATCATTAATACATAATAGAAAACAATTAATTCAGTTGCCTCTTCAATCTAATAGTTTTTCTTTTTCTTTCATCTTCAAAACTGTCACACGGATTCATGCTATACAACATTGCATTACAATTAAGATACATAGTTAAATCAATAGACAATCAAAAGACAACACTCAAAATAGCCATAAATATTAAAATTGGTAACATATAACGAATAATAGACAATCCAAAAGACAACACTCACTATAGCCATAAATATTAAAATTGGTAACATATAACGGATAAGAATTGATGACAAAAAAAATAAATACTCATTAAATATAAAACACCTATAAATACTACTATCACATAAACAAAAAATCCAATACACAAACAATATCATACAAAATACTAAATAATGGATATCAGGTAAAATAATTAGTTTATTTTTTTAACTAATATATTCTTCCTATTTTGCATGTTATTTTTAAAATTTTATGTGTTTTCATTTATTTGCAGATCTATACCAACAAAAAACAAAGGGCAGAACAAACATCAAATTATTGAAATAAGCGATGATAGCAGTAGTGACAATGGTGGTTATGGATATGCCAAGAATGCAAGGATCGAAGAAACTATTGTTACGCTACAAACAAAGATCGAAGCCATAAGAGAGAAGATTCAGAAAATTGAGCAACAACTATTAATTTGTTTTTTTAACTAATATATTCTTCCTATTTTGCATGTTATTTTTAAAATTTTATGTGTTTTCATTTATTTGCAGATCTATACCAACAAAAAAAAAAGGGCAGAACAAACGTCAAATTATTAAAATAAGCGATGATAGCAGTAGTGACAATGGTGGTTATGGATATGCCAAGAATGCAAGGATCGAAAAAACTATTGTTACGCTACAAACAAAGATCGAAGCCATGAAAGAGAAGATTCAGAAAAGTGAGCAACAACTGAATGATCTTAAATAAAATGGGTTATCGCAATAAAAGTGGAACTGTGGAAGTAATAAAATAGCAATAGCAACATATTTATACATGTAACTGCTATGCCATGCAAAAAAATCAAAAAATTTATATGAAAAAAATATTATTATTATGAAAAATCTTTCTCATTCTAATTTTAGAAAATTATAAAATCGAAAAATAAACTAGCTCGTGCATTGTACGGGCTATCAACTAGTTATACTTAATTATATACACTATTATAAAAATTGATATTTCAATGTCTCAAATTAAACAAAATTTTACATACTCATGTATTCAGATGTTATTCGTACGTTAGCATCATATGAGCGACAAATTGAAAAACTCACCGATCATTACCGATTAAATGTTGATTAAATTGATGACTAAAACAAATCGAACACGCTTCTATGAAAAATTTGAAGTTTTATTTCCAATTGAAAGGTTTTGTCGAAATTGCCTCGCGATGCTTTTACCTTAGGGGTTTGCTCGGAATCGCCTCGCACCAATACTTAAAATAGGTTACAATCCGTTAAAAAATTCTTGGAGGCAATGTATTTTTTACTTCCCTAACTTAGTCTAATTGGGGATATAATAGTCCATAAAATTATTTAATCATGTCCGCTAGTTATTCAAGCGGATGACGAGGTATTTTTGTAATGCAAGGTTAGAATGCTATATGTTATTATCCTATTTTTGATACATATCAAATACATGGTATGTATCATATATGGCTTTGATCCCTATGCTATATATATATATATATATATATAGCATAGGGATCAAAGTCATTAGAGTGAATGATTGAGATAAGGGCCCAACCGCTACTCCTTTTAGCGGCTAGCCAAATTTTTTTTGTTACCGTGTTTTGACTGGCCGCTAGAGGGAGTGGCGGCCAACAAATTTTTTTGGCTTAATTACTGATTATCCTGATTATCCTCATACATAATACTTATTAATCAGTAAAATAAAATAATAAAAAATCATAATTAACCTTATACTTATTAATAAAATAAGTATGTATAAGGATAATTAATAATTATCGTCTTATGATTTTTAATTATAAATAAAAAATAGTGATCGAATTTATATTATATTCTTACTCAAATATATAAACTCAATCACTATTTCCTATTTATAATTAAAAATCATAAGACCATAATCATTAATTATTCTTATACATACTTATTTTTTTTAATAAGTATAAAGATAATTACTGATTATCCTTATAATTTTTTATTATTTTATTTTACTGATAAATAAGTAATATGTATAAGGATAATCCGTTAATAAGTATAATGATAAGTATAAAGATAATTACTGATTATTCTTATAATTATTCTTATAATTTTTTATTATTTTATTTTATTGAGGATAATCAGGATAATCAGTAATTAAGGCAAATTTGTTTTGACTGGCCGCTAGAGGGAGTAGCGACCAACAAAAAAATTTTGGATGACCGCTAGAGGGAGTAGCGGTTGATCCCTCATCTCGGCCATTCACTCTAATTTTTTAATTTTGGACGACTGGATGAACGTTAGTTGAAACAGTCCCTATGACTAACGTATTCTATGGATCATTTCCCATATATATATATATATATATATATATATATATATATATATATATATATATATATGAGAACTAATCCATAATTAACGTTGTAAAAAAGAGATTAGTCTTACAACAAATTCTGATCGTCCATACTGATATTGTTCCCATCTGCAGTTTAATTTCTAATATTCTGCAGTTTAATATTGTGGACGGATAAATGTCTAAAATACTCCTCCTTTTCATATTCCTCGTGTGCAGTATTAAACTGCGGATGTTAAAAGTCAACTACGGGCGACAAAAATCTAGCCCATATTAGAACTTAGTTCGAATGAATGCCCAATTCTAGATTGCCTTGGGCGATTACAAAAATCATCTCCGACGGGAGAATTTCTCATATTTTTATTATTCCCGGTAGTCTTTTGGGTGTCATCTCAAACAAATACCCATTTAATCTCGATCTCTCGGAAGAAATCAGAGACGGTTTTGGATTGGGCGAATTTGATGTTGAGGTGTGTCTTTGAAGCTTTTAGTGATGTTGAGGCAATTGGTTTTGGTGGAAGAAATCGCCTATGGCATTGGCATATGAGAAGGGTATGGTACGACCTTCTATTGAAGATGGTAAGTGGTTAAAAATGGATACCTTCAATTGACATCCGTAATTTAATATTGTTTAGTCTAAAAAATTAAAAATAATTTTAATTTGGCTAATATATACGGCGTTGTTTTTCAATCAGTCAGTCATACTTAGCGTTCACAGTTTAATATTGTAGACGACTCTTATTTAAAAACGACGTTGTTTCTCAATTTGACCATTTAATACTACGGACGAGAATTTGTAAAAGAGGGCATTTTGGATATTTGTCATGTTTACAGTATTAAATTGTGGAATACTAGATATTAAACTGCGCACGGAAGCCATATTAAGCATTAGATATTCGGATGGACGATCAAGATTTGTTGCAAGGCCAACCTTTTTTTTACAACGTTAATTATAAATCGGTCACTTATATATATATATATATATATATATATATATATATATATATATAGAGAGAGAGAGAGAGAGAGAGAGAGAGAGAAAAGATCAAGTGCATACCTCTTATCTTACTCACCCGTGTTCACCCCCTTTAGCGACGGACCCGACGACGGTTTCGGTCATACAATCGTCGTCTATACTTTTAGCGATGGATAACATATAGCGTCGCTAAAAGTATAGACGACGGTTGTATGACCGAACCGTCGCCGGATCCGTCGCTAAAAGGGAGTGAGCACGGATGAGTAAGATAAGGGGTATGCACTTGATTCGGACCGTATATATATATATATAGTCCGGATCTTAAACTAACCCCTTATTTAACTCACCCGAGCTCACCCCTTTTAGCGACGGACCCGGCGACGGTTCGGTCATACAACCGTCGTCTATACTTTTAGCGACGAACAACATATATCGTTGCTAAAAGTATAGACAACGATTGTATGACCGAACCGTCGCCGGGTCCGTCGCTAAAGGGGGGTGAGATCGGGTGAGTTAGATAAGGGGTGAGCTTAAGATCCGGACCGTATATATATATATATATATATATATATATATATATATATATATATATATATAAAGTAGTAAGGGCATACCTCTTTATCCGCATATCCCCTTTAGCGACTGACCGAGGTATATCTTGCATATATGTTATCCGTCGCTAAAAGTTAATGCGACGGTTCTCTGATATAGCGACGGGCCGAATCGTCACCCGGTCTGTCGCTAAAAAGGGTATGCAAGGTATGTTGTATAAAAGGCCTTATAATGGACTATATATATAGAGCAAGGATCAAGTGCATACCCCTTATCTTACTCACCCGTGCTTACCCTCCTTTAGGCGACAGTTTCGATCATACAACCGTCGTTTATACTTTTAGCGACGCTATATGTTGTCCGTCGCTAAAAGTATAGACGACGGTTGTATGACCGAAATCGTCGCATAAAGGGGGGTAAGCACGAGTGAGTAAGATAAGGAGTATGCACTTGATCCGGACCGTATATATATATAGGGACCACATCCATGACAACTGGTGGCTGAGAACAACCCAAAAAATAATGAAACAACCCAAAAAAAAAAATAATGACACAACAGTTTATAGCGGTTGAGATAATAAAAATAGGATGTCCCATTTTTATTATCCCAACCACTATCATCTGTAGCTGATGGTTCCTCTTCTATTTGAATGTTTTTGATTTTTATTATCTACATATGTTTTGTTTTCTCCTACCCACTCAAGGTCACATAAAAAATAAAAATACTTGGAGAAGGAATAGGATAACTGAACAGAATGCGATCACAAGATTTTTTTATTAATTCACAATTTAGAATCAATTTGAAAATAATTAGTTAGTATTAATGATATTAATATTATTAAATATTAATATTACAAAATATTAATATAATAGTATTAATAATATTACAAATGAATAGTAACCAGCTGCTACATTTTATTAGTATTTATAATATATATATTTATAATCTTAATAATAATATTTTGTAATATTATTAATACTTATATTAATATTTTTGTAATATTCATGTTAATAATATTTAGTATTAATAAATATTAATAGTAATAATTAATATGAATATTAATACTAATATTACTATTATTCTTATTAATATAAATATTAATAATATTAATATCATTAATATTACTAACTAATATTTCATTGTAATTTAAAATTTTAATAATATTAATATCATTAATTACTAACTAGTTGAATCAATTTGAAAAGGAAGGAACCAGCGGCTATAAGAGAAAGGCTACAGCTTGTAGCGGCCGGGAGATCCCATTTTTATTGTCCCAGACGCTAAAAACTGTTGTGCCATTACTTTTTGAGTTACTCTCAGCAACCGGTTGCCATGAATGCAGTTATATATATATATATATATATATATATATATATAATAGAAAGGGAAAATGTATATACACAGCTGTGTATTACACAGTAGACTATGACGACGGTTTTTTGGGCTATAGCGACGGTTTCATCCGTCGTCATAGCTATTCTGGGCTATAGCAACAGTTTACCGTCACTATAGCTCAAAAAATCTGTAGTCATAGACCTACGGTGTAATACACAGCTGTGTATATACATATAACCCTAATAGAAATGATTCGTAACATATATATGTTATGGATGGGAAAAAAAGAATTTAGTCTTTGTACTAAAAGATTCAAATTCAGATTTAAATTCATTCAATTTTTATCAAACACCCACTTACACTTATATTTTCAATGCTATACAAATGCTGATTGAATTGCAGAATACTCTTTTCAAAGAAACTTGAATGACGATGAAGTTACAAAAGAACTTAAAAGTAGATATCCTATTTTGGAGTAATGTATCTCTTCAGTCTTCTGAAATTCCTTGGTATTACCCTAAACAGTAAGCATCTTACAAGCATGTTGTACATTCTATCCCCCTTGCTTGGATCAACACTGAACAGGCCATGAAAGTGTTCTGGACACGCAAAGTGAGCGAATCTGAAATTGTCAAATGCAGGTATATAAATGTTAAATGAACAACAAAACAATATATTATTACTTGAATAACTACATGTACCAAAGCAGAGCATTTCTTGTTGAATATACTAATGTAAAAAAAGAGCTCAAAAAATTATTGGATAAAATTTTATCATGATAAGCAATAGCAGCCTTGGCAGATACTTGAGAATTATTGGACTGAAAAGCATGCAAACTTGAGATTTGAGCAAATAGGACACAAAAAGCGGAATGATAGTCGACAACATTATATCCCAGCTAAGGATTCACTGACAATTATAAAATACCCAGCCAGCCAAGGATCCACTCTCTTTTCCTCGCTTCCCAGTCATTGCTTGTGTATGTCCCCCAGAAAGGGGAACAATAAATTTACGAAGAACCAACTCATAGTGTACATACCAACTGCAAGATTCCAGGCACCCAAAGTAAACCAATTGCTCCTGCTCCGATCTTTAACTAGCCTTGGCTCGATCTCTAATAGTCCACCCATGTTTATAGACTAATATTCTATCTAATAAAATACAAATGATTTTGAATTTCCCGCTCACTCAATAAATCATCTGGGCCGTCTAAAGTTTGAGATAAATCCCATCGTTCATACATCTATCTAATAAAATATATCTATCTATCTAATAATCTAATAATAATTTAATAAAATACAAATGACTTTAAATTTCCCGCTCACTCAATAAATTATTTTGGTCGTTCAAAGTTTGAGATAAATCATATTGTCCATACAGTGCCGGAGGCACGGGACCCAGCTAGTTTTAAATATTAGTAACAATATCTTTCTATACAAGTCACCTAATTAAGCAGGGACGAAACCAGGATTTAATCTTGGGGGGGGGGGGGCAAGAATTTGTTTAACAACATAATATATATTCATCATTAAAAAGTAAAGTTCCACCATTACAAAACATATTTTTAGGGGGGGGCATTTATTTAACAACATAATATATATTCATCATTAAAAAGTAAAGTTCCACCATTACAAAACATATTTTTACTAAAATAAAGATAATGTAGTAATATATTTGTTTTACCAAAGACAACAAAATATAGTAAAAAAGTCTTTTAGAACGTATCTTCGTCAAAATTGCACCCGACGTTCTTTCAAAACACGAAATTCATCTATGATTGATTATGTACTGAACTGTTTCGCAATTTCTTTTTCAATGTAGACAATAAGAGAATTTGTAAGATATTCATCCTTCATCTTGTTTCGAAGTTCAAATTTGACAAGACTCGTAGCTGAAAATGCACGTTCTGTAGTTGCAGTAGAAACTGAAAGAGTTAGAACAAGCCTGATCAGTCTATCGATTAGTGGATAAATTGTTGACTTTCTTGTTTTCACCAACCATTGACAGAGATCAGAAATAGTGGACAACTTTTGAAATTCTTGATGTGGGAGTACATCAAACTCGTAATGTTGCAATTGTATTCTTAAGTCTTCTTTCTCATTCTGTGTGAAGTCTTTGGGGTAAAATTCATCCACAAGCTTACAAATATCATCAAATCGAAAGACGTATGCCCATTTTGAGGATCCAAGGTAGAGCTGAGAATAAGTAACTTCACCGCATGCTCACTAAACTGAGAGTCTATTATAGCTGCAAATATATCAATCCGATAATGCTTAATCACTGTAAATTTATCTTGTTGATGTCGAGCTCGGCCTCTTCTCTCAACATATAAAGAATCTAAATCTGGGACATCTATTGTATGTCGTTCACAAGAAGACTTCACCTTTACTATGAAAGTATCACATCCATCATCTCTCAACTTCTGAAGAAGTTTCTTTGTGGTTTTCACAAGGTGCATAGCATTTAAAATATCTTGAGATTTTCGTTGCAAATCTTGAGAAAGCATATCAGTGATTTCCATAATTGCTTTCATAAGATGCAAGATGAACACAAACTCAAAAGAAGTCAAAGAAGTGTAAGCCAAATCAGCATCTCCACGTTGATCCCAAGTTCCATCAGTCGATGATGTTCAATAAAACCTGACAAGTTGCACTAAACATTTTTATCAAGCTAGAAAAAGACCTTATATGAGAACCCCATCGTGTATCTCCAGCCCTTTGTAAAGTACCAATCTGATTCATTCCTGTCCCAGTCTCAAGCTCTTCAGTGGAAATCAAATGAGCAACATCGGAAGATTGAGCAGCTTTTAATTCATCGTTACGTTTACAAGAAGTACCCACAATATTTACAATAAAACTCAATTTTGAAAAAAATTGATGTACAAAAGTAACTTCTCTAGATGTTGCAACTAATGCCAATTGCAAACGATAAGCAAAACAATGGACATAATATGCATACGGACATTCATTAGCAACTAGAGCTTGTAACCCATTCCATTCACCTCGCATATTACTTGCTCCGTCATATCCTTGACCTCGAATATTGTGAAAGTCAAGATCATAACGGAAAAGAGTAGAAAATATCGTTCTTTAGAGTTAACGCCTTCGTATCTGGTACATGTATGAGACCAAAACGCGCTCCCGAATAAAACCATCTTTGTCAACAAATCTAATAACAATAGCCATTTGCTCCCTTTTTGACTGATCTCGAGCTTCATCAACAAGAATACAAAATTTTGCATCACCGATCTCACAAATTGCCTTTCTGATTTTCATTGAGTAAACAAGTAAAATCTCTTTCTGGACTTTGGATGACGTATACGAGGCATTTTGAGGAGCCCTATCTAACACAACATTTGCAACATTTTCATTATACTCAGCAAAAAGGCTTATCAATTCAAGAAAATTACCACGATTGATGGAACTTTTGCTTTCATCACGACCTCTTAAAGCCAAACCTTGGAGTGTAAGATAGCGAACTGAATCAATTGAGTCGCAACCGATTGTTTGTACGTTGTTCAGAAGTTTGTTTCTCAACAACTTTTTGAATATGTTGTGATTGATTCATTAGATCACATGATTTTTGAGCAATTTTATGTAATGAATTTGGATCTTTTCCCACATGATTTAAAAATGCACTAGTCTTCCCATTCCTTACTTTCTTCCAACTATTAAATCCATCCTTTGAAAAAGTACTTTGCCCATGTTGTACACCTTTGATAAAGAGATAGCAAGGTAGACAAAATGCGGCATCCTTTGAAGGGGAATACTCTAACCAAGATGGAAATACCTTGAACCATGATGATTGAAAGCGGCGAGGATGCTTTTCAGATCCAGAAAAAGGGTACTCAGGAAGAAAGCATTGAAATGGACCGTAATTGATGTAAGCTCGTCGAACTTCATCAAGTAGATCACCTACGACATTTCCATATCTCGATACGTTTTCCAGGATCACGCTCCAAATAATTAATATCCCATTCTTTACCTTCAATTCTTGGTGATTTTAGAGGACGTTGTTCTTGTTCAGGGGTAGGCAAAGATGTTTGAACATTAGGCTCATGGGTCAGTAGAGATGGGTCAACATGAGTTGATTGCTTTCTCTTGAAAAATGAATCAATAGTATGTGATTTTCCCATGATTCTAAAACAAAAAATAAAATATTCAATTTTAGAATATACATAACATTAAACAAAGTCTGTGTGGTGCTAAGATATTACTCTTTTGCAGGTATCCAATTTAATCCAACAAATATCACTGTCCAAAAATATTGACAATGCTTCTTTTATACCATAATCTACTTGGGGTCAGCACAAGGAATAATTTCCTTTTCTACATTTGTATGCAGAAATTGATGATAAAAAGATCATATATTCCTACTGCTTGAACTAAGGAGCACAAAATTTATAGAAACATAGACATCATACCAAGGAAAAACAGTCGAGGGCTCAATTACACTTAAATAGCATCCATCTAAAAGAGTATCAAGAATTCCCCAACTGATTGAGATTCTAGTTAAATAGGTTCAACCCAAATCAAGGCCAAATATTTATGGGTATGGAAAAAATAGTATAATAAACTTCATACAAATCAACGCAACACAAAAAGCTAAAAGACAAAATTCACCAATTGAAGATCCCATACACAAAATACAGAACAAGACAAAACGCAAGTAACCAATTGAAGATCCCATACACATAAAATATACACAAGTATGTGTGTGGAAGACTAACCGAGATCGGAAGTATCTGAATTCTGAGGGAAGATTGGAAGAATATTGGAGCCTTGGAGGTGGAAGGTGATTTGGAAAATAACGAGGGCATGAGTTTGATGGCGGTAGACGGAGGCCAGATCAGGGCAGATCTAATTTACCGTGAAATAATAGAGGAAGAAATAAAGAGACTAGAAGAAAAAAGCGTGTATTGAAAATAATATACTAGTTATTGGGCCAGGCCTTGAACAATAAAATATATTATTGAACAAGTGGGCCTAAAAAATTGTTCACAGCACTTAGCAACAAAAAAAAATTCAGATCTTGGGGGGGCCATGGCCCCCTGCAGCCCGTTGACAGTTTCGTCCCTGTAATTAAGTGCGTATATACATACCTAAGGGAAACTAACAATAACTAATCATTCTAGTGTTATGATATATTTACCAAACTAAAATGTCATAGTAATTAAACACTAATATTACCTATTTAATTTAATAAAAATCTAATAGTAATTAAGCACTCTTTAGAAATTTTATATAGATTTACTGAAATTTCATTAATATAAAGTTGTCGATATACATCAACAAATCATTTGAAAATTCACGTGTTCAAATATTTTTATGTTCTTTATATTAGTATGGTTGGATTTACCTAAAAAAATCCAAGGGGGGGATGGCCGTATGTAAAAATTTACCAGAACTGAATTAAAATAATTATGCAATCTTTTACTTCTAAATAAAAGGAATAAATATAGAAATAAATTTCACTTGTGACTTGCACGAGATTTTTAACTAGTTTCACAAACAAACAATAAGAAAAAGGACAACTGATATCCCTCTCAAACCACAATAGTTATATTATTTAGTTGTATAAAGATTTCAATCTCATAAGAGATTTTCTACATGGTCAACTCTACTGAATCTCCTATTAATAACATCATGACTAAATGAAACAATAACCTAAAAGCTACTTGAAATAAGTGTAGTGTAGAATATCGTAGAAATTTTCCATTTGGATTTCAGACTGGACCATTATGTTTACTGTTCATTGAAAGAGCCATCACAAGACAATTGAATCCCGTTTTATAATCATGTGAAAAAGCTGGTTAAAACAAATTTTACAATCAGTAAGAAAGTGGGTCTGAACAACTTATTAATGTAGTTGAGCTCCAAATTGCAAAGTATACAAAATATTCACCACCATAACTAGGACAACTTCCATTACCATTTTGTGTTGGGTGCAAAAGACAACTGATCACCGACATCATATTCGGCATTGGATGCACATATTAGTCCTATGAGCATTTGGAGTATTTTCATGACAATAAAAAAACAGCCTTTGCGTTTGGAATATCTTTCAGGGGCTTTCAATTCAATAAAAAAAAATTTAATTGCCAGCATAGTATATGCGGACTGAGTTATTCTGTTAAATAAACTCAGAAGTTGCATTCAATGTTTTAAGACCAGGACCAGATCGCCGGTTGAACCGTGAACCAGTCAAGAAAACGATCCGACTGGGTTCGTTAACTGTTAAGAACCAGTAAACCTAGGTTAAACCGTCGGAACCGTAGAATCGGTAGATGGTTTCAACCGGTTCTCAACCATCAAAAAAAAATTATTAACAGCCAAGAAGCCCATCGGAACTTAAAATTCCACAACCAAAAGAACTTTGCTACATTTATCCCATCTCAACCATTACGCTTGTAATTTAAGAATGTAATTTGAGGAAGAGATTTAGGAGTTTGGAGCAGTAAGGAAGAGGAAGAAAGAATTAGATGGGAGATAACTATGGAGGTACGAATAAGAAGTAAGGTAAAAGAAAAGAGAGTTTTGATGGGACACGTATGGCTCATTTGATTTTATTTTTATTTTTCTCTCTTTGGAATTGGAGGCTAAGTAGTGAGTAGACACGTGTCACACAAGAATCTTATCTAATTTTAGATTCTAAAGTTAGATCCTTTGTTTTTCTTTTTGTATTGAACTATCAAGTTGAAGTAAGAAAAGTAATAAGTTTAAATACAGAAATGCAATAACAATGGTGTTGAACATCAAAAGTTTAAAAACTTTTGGGAGAGTGAAAAATTTTGAGTGTTGAGAAATAAAAACTTTTGAGGGGAGAGAAGTATAAAAATATTTAGGAAGTGAAAGTTCAGAACTTTTTAGAGAGAAAGATAAAAACATTTGAGGGAATGGAAGTTCAAATCTTTTAACATAGAGTGAAAAACTTTAAAGGGAGACAAATCAAAAAATTTAGGGACAAAGTACAAATTTTGAAAGAGAGAATTAAAAAGTTCAAGAGTCAACAAGTAAAAACTTTTGATGTAGAGTTAAAAACTTTTTAGGGAGTCAACATTAAAAACTTTTGAGGGAGATAGTTAAAACTATTTGAGGGATAGAAAGTTAAAACCTTTCAACAGAGAGATAGTGGAAACCATTTATGGGAGATAGATTTAAGTTAAACCCTTTTTGAGGGGATAGAGAGAAAACACATTTGAGGGAGAGGAAGTTAAAACCTTTTATGGGAGAGAGAATGGAAACCTTTCACGGGAGAGAGAATGGAACCTTTGGGACTGAATTTAAATATTTCAGAAGATATATAATAAAAAATTTGAAAGAGAGTGCATTTAAAATTTAGAGAGTAAAGTAAAACTTTTGAAAGAGATATATAATAAAAACTTTTGTAGGCTGGAAGTGAAAAATTTTGACAGGCGTGAAAGTCAAAAACTTTTAAAGGAGAAAAAGTTAAAACCATTTAAGGGATAGAAAGTGAAACATTTAAGAGAGAATTTTAAAATGTTCGGAAGCTACAAATTATAAATTGTTAAAAGAGAATATTAAAAAGTTAGTTTATAGAGAAATTGTGAGGGCGTGAAAGTTAAAAACTATAAACTATGGAGGCGGAGAAAGTTAAAATCTTTTGAGGGAGAAAAAGTGAATAATTTTGAGAGAGAAAGTTTAAAACTTGCGTGAGAGAGTTACAAACTTTTGAGGTAGAGACAGCTAAAACTTTCAAAGGAGAGAAAGTTAATACTTTTTAAGTGAGAGGAAGTGAAAAACTTTTAAGGGAGAAAAACTTCAAATTTTCAAAAGATGCCAAGTTGAAATTTTGAAAAAGAGAAAGTTAAAAGCAAGGAAAGTTTGCAATTTTGAAGGAATGAAAGTAAGAAACTCCGAGTGATATAAAGCTAAAACCTTTTAAGGGAGAGAGTGTTGAAAACTTTTAAAGGAGTGAAATTTAAAATTTTAGGGACAAAAAAATAGAAATTTTGGAAGATCAAGTATAAATTTTGAAAGAGAAAAAATTATTAATTCGAATTAGGAAGTAAAAACATTTGCGGTAGAGAGTGAAAACGTTCGAGCTAAGAAATAAAAAAATTTAAGGGAAGAGAGTTTAAAAATATTCAAGGGAGAAATGGTTCAAAAATTTTAGGGGATGAAAGTTTTTGAAAAGAAAGTTAAAAACATTTTGGACAGAAGAAGTTAAACCCTTTAGGGTGATAAATTGAAAACTTTTTAGGGTAGAGAAAGTTGAAATTTAAAAATTTAGGAAGAAACAAATAATAAATTTTTAAAGATAGAAAATTAAAAGGTTTGAGTTAAGAAGTAAAAACTTTTGAGATTGAAAATTAAAAACTTTTTAGGGAGTTAAAGTTAAAAAGGGGAGAGAAAGATAACAACATTTTACGGAATAGAGTGGAAAAACTTTCAAGGGAAAGAAATTGAAAAATTTTAGTGACAGAAATTTAATAATTTCGGAAGATACAAAGTATAAATTTTGAAAGAGAGAAAATATAAATTTTGAGAGTTGATATGGAGTGAAATTTTTTGAGGAAGAAAAAGTTCAAAACTTTTTAGGGAGTAAAAGTTAAAAACTTGAGGGGTAGAGAGATCGGAGAGGAAGTTAAAACTTTTTAAGGGAGAGAAAATTATAAATTTGAGTTACGAAGTAAAAACTTTCGAGGGAGAGTGAAAACAATTGAGAGTTAAGATCTGAAAACTTTTAGGAAGTAAAAGTTAAAAACTTTTCGGGGCGAAAAAGCTGAAAACATTTGACGGAGAGGAAATAAGAAAAAGTTGACAACTTTTGAGGGATAGAAATGAAAAACTTTTGAAGGACATAAATTAAAAACTTTTGAAGAACAGAAAGTTCAAAACTTTTTAGGGAGTGAAAGTTAAAAACTTTTGAGGGATTGAGAGATAAAACACATTTGAGGGAGAGGAAATTAAAACATTAAGATAGAATGGAAAACTTCTAAGAGAGAAAAATTTAAAATTTTTGGAACTGAAATTTAGAAATTTCGGAAGATACAAATATAAAGTTTAAAAGAGGGTAAAAAAAATTTGAGTAAAGAAGTAAAAACTTTTGAGCGAGCGAAAGTTAAAAAACTTTTTGAGCGAGCGAAAGTTAAAAAACATTTGAAGCAATGAAAGCTAAAAATTTTGCGAGTGAAACTTAAAAACTTTTGAGGTGGAGAGTTAAAACTTTTTGGGGAGTTAAAAAGTTTGCGTGAGAGAGTTAAAAACTTTCGAGGGAGAGAGATAAAAGCATTTTAGGGGGAGGAAGTTAAAATCTTTTAAGGGGTAGAGAATGGAAAACATTTAAGGAAAACAAAATGAAAAATTTTGTGACTGAAATTTAAAACTTTCGGAAGATACTAAAGTATACATTTTGAAAGAGAGTTTAAAATTTTGAGTAACGAAGTAAAAACTTTTCAGCAAGAGAGTTTCAAACTTTGGAGGGAGAGAATGTCAAAAGTTTTGAGGCAGAGAATGTTAAAATTTTTGAGGGACTGAAAGAAAAACTTTTGAGTGATACAAAGTCTAAATTTTAAAGGAATGAAATTTTCGATAAAGTGTGGATAACTTTTAAAGGAATGAAATTAAAAATTTTAGGGAATGAAATTAAAAATTTTAAGGAATGAAATTTAGAAATTTAGGAAGATACAAAGTCTAAATTTTGAAAGAGAGAACATTATAAATTTGAATTACGAAGTAAAAACTTTTGCAGAGAGAGAGTGAAAATTTTGAGTGTTGAAATATAAAAACTTTTGAGGGGAGAGAAGAATTAAAAATATTTAGGGAGTGAAAGTTTAAAAAAATTAGGAAGTGAAAGTTCAGAACTTTTTAGAGAGAGAAAGATTAAAACATTTGAGGGAATGGAACTTAAAACCTTTCAACTTAGAGTGAAAAATTTTTAAGGGAGACAAATCAAAAAATTTAGGGACAAAGTACAAATTTTGAAAGAGAGAATTAAAATGTTCAAGAGTAGAAGTAAAAACTTTGACGTATAGTCAAAAACTTTTTAGCGAGTCAAAATTAAAAACTTTTGAGGGAGATAGTTAAAAACATTTGAGGGATAGAAAGTTAAAACCTTTCAAGGGAGATAGAGTGGAAACCTTTTAAGTTAAACCCTTTTGAGGGATAGAGAGAAAACACATTTGAGGGAGAGGAAGTTAAATTCTTTTATGGGTGAGAGAATGGAAACCTTTTAAGGGAGAGAAAATGAAAATTTTTGGGACTGAAATTTAAGAATTTCGGAAGATATAAAATATAAATTTTGAAAGAGTGCATTTAAAATTTAGAGAGTACAGTAAAAACTTTTGGGCGATAGAAAGTTAAAAATTTTCGAGAGCATATCAAGAACTTTTGAATCAAAGAGCTAAAAAAATTTGCGGGAGTGAAGCTTGAAAACTTTTGAAGGAGAGAGTTTTAAGAGAGTGAAAAACTTTTAAACCAGCGAAATGAAAACTTTAGGGACAATAATTTAAAAGTTTTTGAAGATACAAAGTATAAATGTTGAAAGAGAGAAAATTATAAATTTAGGTTCAGTAAAAGCTTTACAGGGAGAGTGAAAAAAATTGAGAGTTGAGAAGAAAAAACTTTTAAGAAGTAAGAGTTCAAAACTTTTCAGGGTGAAGAACATAAAAACATTCGAGGTAGAGGAAGTTAATAAAAAGTTAACAACTTTTTAGGGACATAAATTGAAAACTTTGAAGAACGGAAATTGAAAACTTCTAAAGGAGAGTGAATTTTTTAGGAAGAGAAAGGTCAAAAGAGAGAAATTGTAAAATTTTGGGACTGAAATTTGGAAATTTCGGAAGATGCAAAATACAAATTTAGAGAATAAAGGTGTAAAGACCATTTGAGCGAGAGAAAGTTAAAAGCTTTTGAGGGAGAGAATGTCAAAAACTTTTTAAGCAAAGAAAGATAAAACTTTTGAAGGAGAGAATGTTAAAACCTTTTAAGAGAGTTGAAAACTTTTAAAGTAGTGGAATTTACAACTTTATGGGTAGGATTTTAAAATTTTTGGAATATACAAAGTATAAATTTTGAAAGAGAAAATTATAAAAACATTAAGGGAGAGAGGTTTAAAAATTCCAAAACATACAAAGTACAACTTTTTAGAGTTAAGAATTAAAAACTTTCGACGGAGAAAAAGTTTACAACTTTGGACAGAAAATAAAATCTTTTGAAGGAGAGAAAGTGAAACTTTTAAGGAGAGAGTTAAAAACTTATTAGGAAGTGAAATTTTAAAACTTTTGAGGGAGAGATAAAAATATTTGAGGCAGACGAAGTTAAAACCTTTCAAGGGAGAAAATGGAGAACTTTTGACGTAGAAAAATTAAAAATTCTTGGGACAAAAATTAAAAAATTTCGAAAGATGCAAAACAAAAAATTTGAAAGAGTTTAAAATTTTGAGAATAAAGTAAAATCTTTTGACCAAGAGAACGTCAAAAACTTTTGAACGAGTGAATTTTCAGGGAATGAAAGTTATAAACTTTTTAGGGAGAGAGTTAAAAACTTTTGAGGAAGAGAGTGACGAAATTTTAAGGTAGAGAATTTTAAAAACTTTGCAAGATACTATAAACTTTTAAATAGATAAAATTAAAAAGTTTCAGAGTTGAGTAAAAACATTTGACGTATAGTCAAAAACTTTTTAGGGAGTCTTAAAAACTTCTGAGGGAGAGAGCTAAAAACTTTCGAGGGAAAGAAATTTAAAAGCTTTTAAGGGAGGTAGAGTAGAAAACTTTTACGGACGGATATTTAAAATTTTCAGAAGATACAAAGTATAAATTTTGAGAGAGAAAATTATAAATTTTGAGAGTTTAGAATTAAAAACTTTTGAGGGAGAAAAGGTTAACAACTTTTAAGAACTTTTGAGGGACACAAATTAAACACTTTTGAAGGGGAGAGAATATTTTGACAGAGAGAAAGTTCAAAACTTTTTAGGGAGTGAAAGTTAAAAACTTTTAAGGGGGGGAGAGAAAAACATTTGAGAGAGAGCAAGTTAAAACCTTTTAAGGTCAAAACTTTTAAGAGAAGTTTGAAATTTCAAGGGATAGGAGGTAAAAACTTTTGAGGAAGGAAAAGTGAAAATTTTAGTGACTAAACTTTAAGAAATTCGATAGACGAAAGTTCAAAATTTCTTCATATAAGAAGTAAAAACTTTTTGATGGAGAGGATTTTCTATAATGAGTCCTAAAGTAGGGCCAACTGGAGGCACAATCATATACAGAATTTATCTCAAATGCAACACACCACAATTACTGTAATACATTATTCAATACAAGATTGAAAAAAATATCAGAAATGCAGATTTCAATGTGGTGCACAAAAAATAAGGCATAGAATGTACTACTTTCGTTCCAAAATATAAGATCACTTGCATTTCGTAAATTCACGAAAGGAAAGTGATCTTATATTTTGGAACGGAGGGAGTATATTGCATCCAAGATCAAGAGAGATATAAATATTTCTTACCTTCATATCCTAATTGTAGCATTTATCTTTGTCTTCATTCTGAACACCATCTGTAACTAGAGCCATCAGCCTCAAATCTTTTACTTCACCAACGAACCCAAATTCCTTTGCCTCTTGGGGGTCATAAAATTATCTCGATCCATGTTCATCTAAATTACAATCTACAGACTGTCTATCACGCTTTGAATACAATGCACACAGTGCATCCCAAACACAAATAATATGCTTAGCATCAGTGGTCATATCTTTAGCCTGTCCACTCTATCCACTCAAAGGCTGATTAACCATAATTGTTGCATTAGTGAGAAACCGCCACTCACCCTTTGCACCGACAACTAAGAGGAGAGAACCCTTGATGCAGCTTGACCTTGCATGTTGTATTTGATCAGAGATCGAATGTACTGCATCATATAATATATAGCAAGACCTGTATAAAAGAGAACAAATCATAAGCCATGTTTGTACTGTTATACCCCAAATCCTAATTAACATGCCTCATGATCCTCATCAAAGTTCAGAAGCAACAATAAAAGGACAAGTATATGTATTCATTATTTGTTTCAATTCATAATATGAGCAAAGGACATCATCGCTACATTGGAAAACCTGAATAGAATAGTATGACCATTTTAGACTAGTTGCAACAATAAACAATGAAATTTAACCCTTATCCATTGTGACTTTCATCAAGTCTTATGTACATGATACATTTAGAAATTGTTAAGGATGTGAGAAAGTGTCCAACAAAGGCATACAGGAATTGCCCTCAGAAGTGTTTAACTAGAAAATTGACTCTAGTTGACAGTCTATAACAAAAACAAAAGTTCATATAACCTGTTAACTCAAAATTAAAGTAATTTTCCACTTTTCAAGGTAGCCTCATAACCCTAATTCAAGGCACTAGTGAGTGGAAGCAATATCCATATACTAAAAACACTTCAGACGGGATTTGATTGTACTCAAAATTGCATCTTACCAATTTTCTATTTATGCCGAGTGGGAAAAGCAAGTATCTGATAGTCTTGGCATATAACCACTTTAACAATTATATTCACCACCTACACTCGCTACATCTCCAAGAAATCTTCAAAAATAAAAAAGACAGTACTTCTTTTATTAGTTCTTTTTTTCCCCTTTTTTTTTACAAGAACAAATTTCTTTCTATCTTTTCCATATAAATGAAGGAATTTGAAATTTGATGGAGAACCACTTAATTAAAGATACATCTAGAATTCAAATTTAGCTAAGGTACAACATTCCTTCATGCATTTCTCTAAAATATGATAGGTAAAATTTGGAACAATTGGAACTTGGGGATAAGTAATTGTTTGTTTAAGATATTAAATAAATTTTAAAAAAACCTTTGCTACACAAAAAGAGTCTCATTTGCCAACTTTTTTCCTCCACAAAAAGAATCCTCTTCTATTGATAATAGTATAAAATTGCACAGTATCCTCAAAGTTGGTATCGTAATTAATTATCATGCCAACCCTACTCAACTAACAACTTAATATTCATTTAGGTCTAAACACGGAACAAAAAATATAACCTTAATATTTATAAATTTTCAAAATGCTGGTGAAACATAGGGTGTATTACAACCTCATATGTGAAGTAGATAAAGTGAATACAGGTTGAACAAAACAAACAAAATCAGGCAGTAATACGAAGGTTCATGATAATGATTTAGCATAACAACTGACGCATAAACTTATGCAAATTACAAGTAGGATGGAAAGGCAGAAAACTTCTCCCAACGGTGACTAAGATCACAATACTAGAAAACTACTTGTCTGCCCACCTGAAAAACTACCCAACTAATGTTTCAAATCTAATTTTCTCAGAAAACAAATGCATCATGCCCAATATTGAGGATTTGAAATTGACAATTGTCCTCTGTCAAAACAGTTTTGCCAACACAACTTACTAAGAAAAAGAAAAACAGAGGCAATATAAACAAACAAATTTAACCCATTCTAAGAAATGTTCTAAAAGGCGCTAGGCGGGAGGCGGGCGGCCGAGGGGGGCCTAGGCAGAATTTTTATTCTAAGCTAATTTTAATATTTTATCTTACATTTATCCAAACAAAACAATAATATAAAGCAAAACAATATATAATAAAGATAATAAAGGCTTTTGCTTAAAGTTCAAACACATATCCATATTGTTAATCTTAAAGTTCAAACACAAACATGCAATTGTTCAAAGTTCAAACATATTTTTAACTTATTAGTTTTATTCATAAACAAGATTGTTATTAATTAAATAATAAAATTTAAAATTTCAATAATTTAATTCAATATTAAAACTTAAGAAACTAAACATAAATTTAAGAATTATATTGAATTAAACTAAATATTACAAATGTATCATCATTTATATAATTTGAGGTTGGTACAAGTTCAAAAAATTACAACTATAATAAAATTATCCATTTTGACTTGATATTGTTCACTTCTTGTTGTGATTTGATATGCTACATGTATAATGAATATGGTAAATCATTAGAAAAATAAATATATCAAGAACCGGTTTGGATAGTTATTAAAAAAAACTCTCCGTCTAGGCCCGCTTAATTTCTTAGAGGGATTTTTTTGCCGCTTTGGGCCTAGGTGAGGTGCCAGAGAGGGCCTAGGGCCTAGGCGAGACGCCAAGGGGGGCCTAAGCGCCTAGGCGGGACCTAGGCGGGAATTTTTAGAAAACTGATTCTAAGTGGTTTAGTCTATTGGAAAACGAAAGTAGGATGGTCATATTCACACGCCAAACCAGGAACAATAACGTACTTCAGGAGAGGGAATTGACATTACCATATTATCTATATTTATCTAAGCTTTTGGAAGGAGGAAGAATCACTATTCTATGTCGACAGAAAGTGATTCAAGAAAAATTAATTTAAAAAAACAATTCTAACATTACATTAAAAATTTTGCAAGATGCTATAAATTTTTAAATAGATATAATGAAAAAGTTTGAGAGTTAAGTAAAAACATTTGACTTATAGAGTTAAAAACTTTTTAGGGGGTGAAGTTGAAAACTTACTAAGGGAGAGAGCTAAAAACTTTTGAGGGAAAGAAATTTAAAAGTGGAAAACTAAGGGAAAGAAATTGATAAATTTAGGGACAGATATTTAAAATTTTCGGAAGATACAAAGTATAAATTTTGAAAAAGAAAATTATAAATTTTGAGTTTAGAATTAAAAACTTTTGAGGGAGAAAAAACTTAACTTTTGAGAGGCGAATTAAAAACTTTTGGAGGAGAGTGAAATATTTTGACGGAGAGAAAGTTCAAAACTTTTTAGGGAGTGAAAGTTCAAAATTTTAAAGGGGGAGAGAGAGATAGAAAAACATTTGAGAGAGGAAGTTAAAACCTTTTAAGGTAAAAACTTTTAAGAGAGAAGTTTGAAATTTCGAGGGATAGGAGGTAAAAACATTTGAGGAAGGAAAAGTGAAAATTTTAGAGACTAAACTTTAAGAAATTCAATAGACGGAAGTTCAAAATTTCTTCATATAAGACGTAAAAACTTATTGATAGAGGATTTTCTATAATTGAGTCCTAAAGTATGGCCAATTGGAGGCACAATCATATACAAAATTTATCTCAAATGCAACACACCACAATTACTGTAATACAATATTCAATACATGATTGAAAAAATAACAGAAATGCAGATTTCAATGTGGCGCACAAAAAATAAGGCACAAAATGTACTACTTCCGTTCCAAAATATAAGATCACTTGCATTTTGTGAATTCACGAAAGGAAAGTGATCTTATATTTTGGAACGGAGGGAGTATATTGCATCCAAAATCAAGAGAGAGAAAGACAAATATTTCTTACCTTCTTATCCTATTTGTACCATTTATCTTTAACCATAATTGTTGCATTAGTGAGAGACCGCCACTCACCCTTTGCACCAACAGCTAAGAGGAGAGAACCCATTGATGCAGCTTGACCCTCACATGTTGTATTGATCAGAGATCGAATGTACTACATCATGTCATATATAGCAAGACCTGTATAAAAGAGTATAAATCATAAGCCATGTAAAAAACTGTTTGTACTGTTATATCCCAAATCCATTAACAGGCCTCATGGTCCTCATCAAAGTTCAGAAGCAACAATAAAAGGACAAGCATATGTACTCATTATTTGTTTCAATTCATAATATGAGCAAAGGACATCATCACTACATTGGAAAACCTGAATAGAATAATATTGACCATTTTAGACTAGTCGCAACAATAAACAATGAAATTTTCCCCTTATCCATTGTGACTTTCATAAAGTCTTATGCGTACATGACACATTTAGAAATTTTTAAGGATGTGAGAAAGCCCAATAAAGGTATACAGGAATTGCCCTCAGAAGTGTTTAACTAGAAAATTGACTCTAGTTGACAGTCTAATACAAAAACAAAAGTTCATATAACCTGTTAACTCAAAATTAAAGTAATTTTCCACTTTTCAAGGTAGCCTCATAACCCTAATTCAAGGCACTAGTGAGTGGAAGCAATATCCACATACTAAAAACACTTCAGACAGGATTTCATTGTAACTCAAATTGCATCTTATCAATTTTCTATTTATGCCGAGTGAGAAAAGCCATGTATCTGATAGTCTTGGCATATAACCACTTTAACGATTATATTCACCACCTACACTCGCTACATCTCCAATAAATCTTCAAAAAAAAAAGGTTTGAGTACTTCTTTTATTAGTTCTTTTTATTCCCCTTCTTTTTTACAAGAACAAATTTCTTTCTATCTTTGCAATATAATTGCAGGAATTTGAAATTTGATGGAGAACCACTTAATTAAAGATACATCTAGAATTCAAATTTGGATAAGGTACAACATTCCTTCATGCATTTCTCTGAAATGTGATAGGCAAATTTGTAACACTTGGAACTTGGGGATAAGTAATTGATTCTTTAAGATATTAAATAAATTAAAAAAAAAACCTTTGCTACACAAAAAGTCTCATTTGCCAACTTTTTTTCCTCCACAAAAAGAATCCTCTTCTATTGATAATAGTATAAAATTGCACAGTATCCTCAAGGTTGGTATCGTAATTAATTATCATGCCAACACTACTCAACTAACAACTTAATATTCATTTAGGTCTAAACATGGAACAAAAAATGTAACCTTAATATTTATAAATTTTGTAAATGGTGGTGAAACGCAGGGTGTATTACAACCTCATGTGAAATAGATAAAATGAATACAGGTTGGACAAAACAAACAAAATCAGGCAGTAATACGAAGGGTGGTGATAATGATTTAGCCGAACAAGTGACGCATAAACTTTGCAAATTACAAGTAGGATGGAAAAGAAGAAAACTACTCCCACCTGAAAAACTACCCAACTAATGTTTCAAATCTAATTTTCTCAGAAAACAAAGGCATCATGCCTAATATTCAGGATTTGAAATTGACAATTGTCCTCTGTCAAAACAGTTTTGACAACACAACTTAATAAGAAAAAGAAAAACAGAGGCAATATAAACAAACAAATTTAACCCATTCTAAGTGGTTTAGTCTATTGGATAACGAAAGTAAGATAGTCATATTCACACGCCAAACCAGGAACAATAACGAACTTCAGGAGAGGGGATTGAAATTACCATATTATCTATATTTATCTAAGCCTTTGAAAGGAGGAAGAATCACTATTCTATGTTGACGGAAAGTGATTCAAGAAAATTAATTTAAAAAAACAATTCTAATATTACACTAAAATTTTGCAAGATACTATAAATTTTTAAATAGATATAATTAAAAAGTATGAGTTATGTAAAAAAATTTGACGTATAGAGTCAAACTTTTAAGGGAGTGGAGGGAGAGAGCTAAAAACTTTTGAGGGGAAAGAAATTTAAAATCTTTTAAGGGAGGTAGAGTGGAAAACTAAGGGAGAGAAATTGATAAATTTAGGGACAGATATTTAAATTTTTCGGAAGATAGAAAGTATAAATTTTGAAAGATAAAATTATAAATTTTGAGAGTTTAGAATTAAAAACTTTTGAGGGAGAAAAAAGTTAACTTTTGAGAGACGGATTAAAAACTTTTGAAGGAGAGTGAAAGTTCAAAACTTTTTAGGGAGTGAAAGTTCAAAGCTTTTAAGGGGGAGAGAGAGATAGAAAAACATTTGAAAGAGAGGAAGTTAAAACCTTTTAAGGCAAAAACTTTTTTGATAGAGAGAATTTTCTATAATGAGTCCTAAAATATGGCTAATTGGAGGCACAATCATATACAAAATTTATCTCAAATGCAACACACCACAATTACTGTAATACAATATTCAATACATGATTGAAAAAAAAATATCAGAAATTCATATTTCAATGTGGTGCACAAAAAATAGGGCACAAAATGTACTACTTCCGTTCCAAAATATAAGATCACTTGCATTTCGTGAATTCACGGAAGGAAAGTGGTCTTATATTTTGAAACGGAGGGAGTATATTGCATCCAAAATCAAGAGAGAGAAAGAGAGAAATATTTCTTACCTTCTTATCCTAATTGTACCATTTCTCTTTAACCATAATTGTTGCATTAATGAGAGACTGCCACTCACCATTTGCACCAACAGCTAAGAATAGAGAACCCATTGATGCAGCTTGACCCTTGCATGTAATATTGATCAGAGATCGAATGTACTGCATCATGTCATATATAGCCAGACCTGTATAAAAGAGTATAAATCATAAGCCATGGAAAAAACTGTTTGTACTGTTATATCCCAAATCCCAATTAACATGCCTCATGGTCTTCATCAAAGTTCAGAAGCAACAATAAAAGGACAAGCATATGTATTCCTTATTAGTTTCAATTCATAATATGAGTAAAGGACATCATCACTACATTGGAAAACCTGAAAGAATAATATGACCATTTTAGACTAGTTGCAACAATAAACAATGAAATTTTCCCCTTATCCATTGTGACTTTCATCAAGTTACATGATACATTAAGAAATTGTTAAGGATGTGAGAAAGCACAATAAAGGTATACATAGAAAATTGACTCTCGTTGACAGTCTAATACAAAAACAAAAGTTCATATAACCTGTTAACTCAAAATTAAATTAATTTTCCACTATTCAAGGTAGCCTCGTAACCCTAATTCAAGGCACTAGTGAGTGGAAGCAATAACCATATACTAAAAACACTTCAGACAGGATTTGATTGTACTCAAATTGCATCTTACCAATTTTCGATTTATGCCAAGTGAGAAAAGCCATGTTTCTGATAGTCTTGGCATATAACCACTTTAATTGTTATATTCACCACCTACACTCACTACATCTCCAAGAAATCTTCAACAACAAAAAAAGACTTGAGTACATCTTTTATTAGTTTATTTTTTCACCTTTTTTTTTACAAGAACAAATTTCTTTCTATCTTTGCCATATAAATGCAGGAATTTGAAATTTGATGGAGAACCACTTAATTAAAGATATATCTAGAATTCAAATTTAGCTAAGGTACAACATTCCTTCATGCATTTCTCTGAAATGTGATAGACAAATTTGTAACACTTGGAACTTGGGGATAAGCAATTTTTTCTTTAAGATATTAAATAAATTAAAAAAAAACCTTTGCTACACAGAGTATCATTTGCCAACTTTTTTCCTCTGTAAAAAGAATCCTCTTCTATTGATAATAGTATAAAATTGCATAGTATCCTCAAGGTTGGTATCATAATTAATTATCATGTCAACACTACTCAACTAACAACTTAATATTCATTTAGGTCTATAAACATGGAAAAAAATATAAACTTAATATTTATAAATTTTGTAAATGGTGGTGAAACGCTGGGTGTATTACAACCTCATATGTGAAGTAGATAAAATGAATACAGGTTGAACAAAACAAACAAAATCAGGCAGCAGCATGAAGAAGGGCCATGATAATGATTTAGCAGAACAAATGAAATTACAAGTAGGATGGAAAAGCAGAAAACTACTCCAACGGTGACTAAGACCACAATACTAGAAAGCTACTTGTCTCCCCAACTAATGTTTCAAATCTAATTTTCTTAGAAAACAAATGCATCATGCCTAAAATTCAGGATTTGAAATTGACAATTGTCCTCTGTCAAAACAGTTTTCACAACACAACTTACCAAGAAAAAGAAAAACAGAGGCCCTATAAACAAACAAATTTAACCCGTTCTAAGTGGTTTAGTCTATTGGAAAACGAAAGTAGGATAGTCATATTCACACGCCAAACCATGAACAATAACGAACTTCAGGAGAGGGAATTGACATTACCATATTATATAACATTAAAAGGGCAAATTATGGGTAATGAACAAGGTATATGTTTAATCAGTAGAGAAGGCATAATCCAACCATAAAGCAAATTACAACTCCAAACATATAAAACTGTGTGCGCATAAACCAAAAAAAGTTCGCACAAAAGATACAGGAAAATTGAGTTTGTAAATCTGACCAGGAGGAGATTGGCGCCATCGGCATTCAGAGACTAAATCACTACTTGTGCCGCCGGGGATCCTCTCTTCGTACGACGACATCGTATTCCGGTGACTCTGTTTAGTAAGATTAATGTAGCCTAGCCCTAATCAAAATCTCGAACGTGTAGCAGATTAATGTGCCCTATCCCTAATCGATTACTCGAAAGTTTAGAAAGATTAATGTACCTAACCCTAAATTGATGATCGTTTCTGAGTATTTAAAGAGGAAGAACCGTTGGGCGGAATCTGACTTTGAATGGGAAAGATTAGGAGAGAGAGAGAGAGGAAATAATCTAAAAGATATTGTAAATTTCTTAAAAATCTACCGTCTTTAACGTTCTATTTCTGAATTTTAAAATGTACACACAAAAAAGAAATGAACAGAAAATTTAAATTTTTTTTTGATTATTATGTTTTTGAGTTTTTTAATAAACGAAAAATAAAAAAATTGATAGAAAACTTGATCATTTTTCCTGTCAAAGTTTTCTGTCCAAAATTGACCTGATTTGGATGGAAAAAAAATTGGAATAAGTAATATTTTTATAATTTATATATTATCCTCAACTTTTAATATAATAAATTTTAAATTACAACTCATGTCCTCAATTTTAAATTTTCTATTCTTCTCTATTAAAAACTCAAAAACAACACAAAAGAAAACTTCAAGTTTTCTATTTTTTTTTTTTTCTATTATAATTTAAATTTTTTTTTTTTTTTTTTTCTGTTCAAAACTCAGAAACAGAGTATAATAGAAGGAATATTGTAAATCTCTTAAAAATTTACCGTTAATTATTATTTCTATAAAAATAATTTAATATATCTTTATGAGTTTTCAGTCACACGAGTGTATAGTTTGGTTGGTTAAATTTAGAGATAGAGGGTGAAAAAATTATTACTACGTTTATTTAAAATGTTGCAAAAAGAAAAAATAATAACGGTTAATAATTTCGTAAATATGAACTTAATGAGTAAATTTTTATAAATTTCTTTTAATATATTCTTTTGAGTAACAATATTTGTCATTTTTATTATAAATAATTATGTTTAAGTGTGATATATGTTTAGTTTAATATATAAGAAAAACAATTAATATACTTTTTAATAACTTTTATACGAATAATAAGATTCGTTCTGTAATAATAAGTTTATTTTGTGTAAATTTTAATATTTAAAAAAATAATTATAATTTTATTCCATTAATTTGTACTTTTTATGGGTATTAAAATTTTACTATTAAATTAAAAAAAATAATATATCACATAAATTTAAATATTTCAGAAATTTAATTACCAAGAATTGCATGAATTTATTTTTTTGATAAAATTAATATTTATTATTTTTTGATATTTATGTTATTTATTGCACAAGTTCACAAGTTAATTAATTTGATCGAGTTAAGTAAAAATTACAGTATACAAATTTATATTTAATGGATAAATTGTATTAGAAATTATATATTAAAAATATTTTTAAATATTAATTAGTGGATATGAATGTTAGAGGATTATTAACTGTTATTTAAAAAATTAGAAAGGTGTTATTAAATGAGTATTGAAATAAACAGTTTGTACAAGTTATTATTAAATGAGAGGGGCGGTGTCACCTAACATCAAATATGTGTAATCAAAACCCATGTCATACTTGAAACCGACTCCGGAAGTAATGAATGAAAACAGATGAAACTTGTACGGAAAATAAAACCCCAAACCCCAAAAATACAACTGCACTCGATACCATAAAAAATTGTCCCCGGTTCTATCGTTGCATCAACTATTTGCCTACAAGAACCCAACAGAAAAACCATGCATGTATCAGGTCGGTCTAAATTTGATACCTCAACTGGTGCCTGTAACAGGCCCCAAGCAATGCTATCAAAAAGATTGCATCATGTGTATGCGTGTGTTTGTATACACACACACAGAGAGAGAGAGAGAGAGAGAGAGAGCAGCTGGAAGAATGTGTTTCGCTATTTACTACAATGTTTCCCGACTTCTCTCCAACAAACAAAACAAATCCGTGAAAGAAAATAATAGCACATCTCTAAAGGAAAAAATCTCTCTCACCACAACCAATGTTAACAAGAAGGAAAGAGCTGTGACTGGGTAACACACCTTTAACTACTGGCTAAGCAAACAAAAATCACCCATAAAATACAATTATAAGATTTTTAGAATTGGTAGGTAATTCATCATCTTAAAACACCTTTTTGCAGAACTCGTGTGAGATGATAAAGCAAGCCCCTAATAATAATGCCTTGTATAGGGGTATTGTCCATCCAATAAACTACTTACTACCTAAGCCAAAACTTTAACCACTAAACGAATATTGCATCTCCGTGTCTTCCTTTGTTGTAAGCTATCTTTCAAATATCACAAAAGAATAAGAATATTTATCGATACAACGAATATGGTAGACTTAAGCTTGGACGTGCCATAATTATATGTAATAAAGTATATACGAAATAACTATTAAATGACCTACAATTGCTGTCCTCAAGTTAAAACTTGAACAAGTTGGAGTAGTTTTAGTTAATTAAGTGATCGATCAAACACAATCCTCTTTTACTTGTAATAACGACATGATTTAAAGCATAACAATAGCCAAACATTTTAATAACCAAACATGAAACAAAATCAACATTTTCTATGCTATATATATTTGCTGTAATGTGTGATTGCATCTATATAAAATCAATATGCGAATCAAAAATTCAACTGAAGAGTGCTCCAAACTTAGAAGTTTGCCAACTTATACTCACATTTTCAATGCTATACAAATGCTGATAAGAGTTACAGAATACTCTTTTCAAAGAAACTTGAATGATGATGAAGTTACAAAAGAACTTAAAGTAGATATCCTATTTTGGAGTAATGTATCTCTTCAAATAGAAAACCCGTCTTTTGAAATTCCTTGGGATTACCCTAAACAGTAAGTATCTTACAGGAAAAATATTGGGTCAAAACATCATCAGATTCGCGGATGTCCCAACAACAAAAGGTTCCATCAACAACCGAGTTAAGAAGTAAAACATGATACCCAGTGTGATGGAAATAGGAAGAGCTGGTAGAGCATGATGACACACAGCTAACAAAATAAGAGTGCACCCCAGACCAGATATAATTGCAAGATAACAAGCATACACAGTCATTAGATCATACATTGCAGCCCTACCCACAAGAACACTATAGAAAACAAAGTCCCCAAGACCAAGTTTTATACCTTGACTTGTAGTCACATCAATCTCCAAATTGTTCCTCCTGGTCTCTTCTGTTGAATCCCCTAGACCCAACAGTTCAACAAGTGGAGCCATTTCCTCATGAACACTAGGCATCTCTTCTCTCTCATTTCCTGAACCACTAAACCCCCTAACCTGTAAATTAGGCACCAATGGAGAAGTCTCTCCTTCATCTCCTACCATCTCAATATCATCACTATCAACTTGAATGGAAGCATACTCTGTATTACCATTCTGATTACGGTTTTCATTGTTCCTAGACACCATTTGGAGCTCAACAGAGGCAGAATCTGAAACCCTACCAACCAAAAGACCCACGCTAGACCCACCACCCTGGCTTCCTGAATTCCTGGAAACTACTGGCCTTGCCTCGTAAACTAAAGCAGGAAGCTCATCATCCCGATTGGAGGCCATTTCAACCAAAATCTTAAGAGGTCCACCTGGGGCCAAAACAGCAACCAAATCATATAGAGCCAATGCCACAAGCAAAGACCAAGTAGTCCATTCAGGCAACTTAGTAAACCAGGCAGCCACAATTATCCCCAAAACAACCATATATGTTTGCCTCAAGAAAATTGGGAAACCATTAGAAAAAACCGAAAGCACACCCACAAGAGTAAAATTAAAAAGCAACACCAAGCAAGTAACGGAGTCAATGGGTATTGAGAAGTGTTGGATAATAGTGAGGAAAATAGAGCCACCCATTGTTCCGAGGACAAAGAAAGCAGAAAATCGCATGTAGTTTTTCAAGAAATTGGTGAAATTGTAGTAGTAGAGGAGTACCAGCAGGAAAGTGACGGCTGCGATCAGGACGACGAAGACTAGGGCGTTGAGGAGCGAGCCTTCTAGCTTTTCAGTGGCGGAATCGGAAGGGCTTTCCATATAGACGAGATTGGCGGCGGTTCGGATTGGATCGCCGGAGGAGGTGGAGGAGGAGGAGAGAGAGTAGACTAAGAGGACAACTAGAAGCATGCAGATTGAGACTGGGGACATTACGCCGATAATTTCAACTCCGATAGATTCCAAAATGCTGCCGTCCATTTTTTTTGGGGGTAGAAGTGGGCAATGTTAGGGTTTGTTTGGGATTTCGGTTTAGTACTGATGGGAAGAGTATGTAAGCTCTATCGAAATGTAAATCGGAAAAGCTGGATCAGTAATCTCTCTGTTACCATCTCTCCGATTCTCCCTCTTCTCCTCTATCATCTGTGATGCTGAAGGAAAGTCGGTGCCTAAGGAGTAATATGAGCAAACGCTTTGTCTCAAAGATTGAACAGGTGAACTCCAAATATAAATGATTTAAACATTATAATTTTTTATTGATAGATAATTTCAAAATTTTAAATTATTAGTACTCGATTAGCTACATAAGCAAAGAAAAGAAAACCGCAGATAGTAAGCATAACTTGTTTGACTATTAATATATATTAAGAATGCTTATTTTGATTGTCAAATGTCAATTATATAAATAATATATCACATACAATTTTTTTCTAGATAGATATTATAAATTTATCGCACAAGAAGGCACTGATACAAAATAGAGGAATGAAATTCAAGTGGATTACAGCTTCTTTAATTACACGGAGTATCTTGTTATTATCACAAACATTTTTCGTATGTTTATAAAATTTTATTTCATGAGACACAAGCAAGGGTCAATATTTTGTACAGTCCGGATCATAAACTCACCCTAGCTCACTCTTCATTTAACGACGGAAACGGCAACAGTTCGGTCATACAACCGTCGTCTATACTTTTAGTGACGGACAACATATAACCTCGCTAAAGTATAGACGACGGTTGTATGAACCATCATCGTTTCCGTCGCTAAATGAGGGTGAGTTCGGGTGAGTCGGATAAGGGATGAGCTTTAGATCCGGACTCATATTTTGTAAGATTATAAAAATAACAATCCCCTACTTACAAACAGTTTGGGGTTTATAGCTTGCCTTCTTCATCAATATGTAGCAACAGTTTTCTTCGATAACATTTTAATTTTGGAATGTAAACGGTAGTACCAAATGGAATTGCTGATAAACAAATCAACCATTATTATCCAAGAAGAAGCTACTACTGCAAAGCCCGATTAAAAATAAAATTATCAGTTCATTTTTTTACTGTCTAGTGGAGAACTGGTAAAGAAGCCATGAATGCAGTAGGATTCATATCCAAAACCAAGTCAATCTAACTGGATTGCCAAAGCCAGAAGTTGATGAATCATCCCAAAAGCTACTAATGCTCATAATTGTTTACTACAAATGGTGAAATTTTTTGACAGTATAGTTTATTTTTAAAGAATACAAGCCTGATAACAATAACAACAACATATAATAGAAAACATTTCTACTTCAAAGGCAAAGGAAGCTAAATACTTCTAAATTTCTAATACTAACTTAAAAGAATAAATAGATCTGTAAAATTCTATGCAAAAGGATTTCCTCCAATGGCAGCTACAGGCCCTTGTGATTGAACACTCCTGAAAAATTAGAAACCCAAATATATTAGCACAATATTTTACCAAGGTACATGCTAAAAGCACGATAATTTTAAAATGCAGCACCCAAACAACAGACTTGTCATGGAACAATTCTAATGGTAAATATCTAAAGAAATTTCGCTCAAGGGAAATTCTAACCCATTGACTCTAGAGTCTAGACCCATGTAGTCCTTGATCGGGGTATCAAACTTTCGATTTGTAAGATCCATATGTAGGCAGAAGATACTGCTTTACGACTTCTTTTTATTATTATTATTATTATTATTTTGGTAAATACTTATTTAGCCTTCTTACCATAGGTATATCATGTATTTTTTACCACCAAATATTTTTTGAATGACTAATAGAAGAGAAACTAGGGTAGAACATTCTACGCAAGTAATGAAGTTTTTAAAGCATGATAACTAATTTGTGTGCCATAGCTGCAATATCACCTGATATTCACTATTTCAATCACTTAAAAGAGTTACAAAGCCTTATCATTCTCTAAAATCGCCTGGTTGCCCCTACGAAATGCAATAGGGTGGGGAAAACTCAAAAACCCACCTTAGACTGCCCCTAATAGAATGGTTTGGTGGGCAAGTAAGTGGCAGAAGGACAGACCTAACAAATGGGGTCACTGCTTATAGAAGATTATTCCATGTACAAATATATATATATATATATATATGATAGATTACAATAAATTTCTTTCTTAGCAAACACCTTTCGACATGATATTGGCTTAATTGCTTTCTGAAAAGGGTAGCATTTTCATTTTTAGTTACATTCTTAAGGTTTTTAAACAAATTACTGACGTTTAGTTGTGGCAACAAATTTATCACGTTATTTATATTTATGTGAAGTACAATAACCTTTAAATTGACAAAAAAATAAATTGAAATTTAAGCAATGCAAAGGAAACCTGCCACCGCCCTATTTATGAGTGTGTTTGGGGGGAGAAAAGAGAATGGTGGTGTGAAGGCTAACTCATATAAAACTGGCCCAGTGTCATTCCTAAATCCTATCAGCATAGAACCAATAAAGTACATGATCAACAGAACCCAGGACAGCCCCTAATCTTATTGTTTGCTCAATTAATCTCTAGACTCGACCCTTGTGAAAAATGTGAACACTACGTTCCAACAGTTTTCTTTCCATTTGACCCAAAAATATCCAGTGAAACCAGAAATCAAAAACCATATTTTCTTGTATTCAGAAATTAGATATGCTTAATTTTGCTTATTTTTTTTATAAAATATTTGAACATGCATTTTCCTTTCTAATTTCTTCCAAAATAGAGATACATTTCTATTTTTAGACTATAAAATAATATGAAGTTCCTAACATGCCATTACATTTATTCTTAGTTGTTTGAACTTTGAATACTAGCATGTCACAATTACATCTCGAAACTAATGTTATGGATAAGTTTCGAAGACAATTTTTTCCCTTTATAAGTAGTTGTTTTACAAGAATTTTGGAACGGAGGGATCAAGGAGGGATCAAGTAATAAGATATATGGAAATTTCTGGTAGTAGTTACCACAACTACAGCCCAAAACAACATAGTTTTGGATAATAAATAGTGGTACGCCAAAATTGCCACTAATGAAATCGGTGAAATAACAAAGCCCCAAAACTACGTTGTTTTGGGCCTTTTGCTACAACCAACTAGTTGTGGCAACTACAACCAAGTTATCACTATGATATATGTGTGTATGTGTTTTTTATAAGTGCATGTATCTGTTGTATATATAGAGAACCAATAAGGGAGAGAGAGACAGAGACAGAGAAGAGAGAAGAGAGAGAGAGAGAGAGAGAGAGAGAAACTCAATTAATCTTTCCTCACCTTTACATCCATGGTTGCAAATAAGATGGGCCTAAAGAAAAGTACTGCACCATTTCCACTTCAGAACCTTCACCTTTTCCTTCCTACCTTACATTTCTCTATCTTACTTGCACCTCTTTCCTTTTTTCCCTTTCTCTAACCAGTAACACCACTAGAGGACTAGTCAACTTCTCAAATTTGTCAGTATGGTAGTTTTACAGTTGCGTCAAGATTGAGAAACATCCCCACATCTTCGCAGTAATCAGCTGTTCCACTACTCCTTCCCCTGAACTACCAAACCTTAATGGAAAATTATAATACTTCTCTATATTACAATGCTATGCAATTTTATAGGCATTGAGATCACAAACAGATAAAAAGCACTACAAAAAACCTCAATCAGTTCATCTATTCAGCTCATTATCCATCCAAGTCAAAACTAAGAGAGATAACTAAATCATATTCTTTAGCATGATGACACAACAGCATAAATCTGATAATGAAACTATGAATATCATTGTGGATAGGATAATAATGAAACAATGGAATTTATCACCCAAAAAAAATAATGAAACAAATGAACTTACGTTAGTTGTGTGTTTGGTGACGGCCCTCCCAATAACCCCAAGGCACCTGCGGAATTACGATAGAGTAACTGATTGAAAAGATTGGTTAAACCAAGAGTGATGTACCACTAGGGATCCGTATCACTTACCTAGTGATACAGCAGGAATAAAAGGCGTAATCGGATTTTCAGCAAACCAAGGCTCAGTCACACCACCAGTGAAGGAAGTATGCATCTGGCCATTTGGCAACACCGCTTGCAAAGAGCTCATGTCCAAGAACTGTAATTAACCATGAACAGCCACACAATTAGAACTAGTTAACATCCACCTCGTTTGTGGAAAAAAATAAAACACATGAAGTCTTAAAGAAAAATATAAGAAAACAACGCATGCAACCCGAGTATTATCAAACAGTAGCTTCTTAAATGAGTATATAGAAAGAAGACAAAGTGCTTGATTAGCAAAGTAGTGCAGTGGGTTAATAAGAATCGTGTTTGAGAGTGTTGGAAACATAAAAAAGCACTTTTAGCAATAGAGTTTGTGTCTCAAAGCACTTTTGGGATAAGCCAAAATTTAGTACTTACACGGGATTCATTTCAGCCTACCACCCAAGTAGTTTGGGATAAAAGGTGTCATTGAGTTGAGTTGAAAGAGTGTATAACCTTGCCAAAAAATTAGTTACCAAATGCTATTTAACTTTTACGTGACAACACTCTTATATCTCTAGTAGTATACAACAACTATCTCAGTACACTGTTTTGCCAAACAGTGCATTAAAGACTCCAAACTAATAAGTTACTGGAGTGTGAATACTATTGCTGTAAAATATGAACACTGCCACAAACAGTTCTCTTGTAGTTATTCTTCATATTACACTCCTTAAAACAGATATCGGTTAGGAAAATCTCATATTCAAATTTAAGTTTTCCAGTTTCCTCACAGAACTGGATGAACAATTACACCTTTGAGGCTTTGACAACTCAAACAACACAAAGGTCATATTATGACACTACTTGAAATATTCAGAATAACTGAAACATTTAGCTTACCATGTTGCTCGACTCCAAATCAGAATCATAAGGAATATCAAATGGGTTGGTAGATTTTTTAGTAGTTGAATGTGATAGTGTTCCTTCCTGCAAAAAATGAACAAATATAATAGTCAAATGACAAAAATACCTAGTAACATAGCAAGCATTTGTACATATCATATGCATAGTTGTCAAGTCGTAATATCGAGTCAAATCGGTGGCCCGGAGCAAGTAGTTGACTAGGCGCCCGACTAGTCGTCCATAAGTCGACAAGTCATTTCCTATGCACAATTTATACATATAAACTTAAATATATATATATATATACACACACACACACACACATATGTACACTTGACATTATTATTTCACAATATTCAACACTATCAAATACTATTAAAAACACAAATATATTAATGTTGCCACAACCAAAGCCATTTGATATTAAAAAAAAGAAAAGAAAATGAAACTACTAAAGCTAAGTCATTAAATGTACAAATATACAATATTAATTATCATACTTTTCTACTTAATATATTATCTCTAAGCATTAAACAGAATACGTGGAGGATGATCCAAAGCATAATACATGCATCACAAACAGAATACACGGATGGAAATTAGAAAAGGAATTGGCCAAAAAACAAAAACAACACATACTGATACTTGTTGGTGGAATTATAAAAAAAACAGTAAACAACAACCACATGATACTATACATTAAACAGAATGCATGCATGGAAATTAAAAAGGAACTGGTAAAAAAGGTCAAAAAACAACAACCACACAATCTGATACATGCTGGTGAAATTAAAAAAAAAGAAGGATACAACAAGTCAACAACCACATGAGACTCGCTGGCAGAAAACGAAGAAGAAAGAAGAAAAAGGAAGAAGAAGAAGAAAAGAGAAAAAGAAGTAGCAAAAAGCATAAAGAAGGGAGGAGGAGGAGGAGGAATTTGGTAAACCTAAAGGCGCAACAAAATCCCCAATTTGGTAAACCTATCGAAAGAGAGGAGTACCAGATGGCGACTTTGGCGAGGAATTTTTTAAACCTAACGTCGCAACCAAATCCCCAATTTGGTAAACCTAAAGTCGAGAGAGAAGAAGTACTAGATGGCGACTTTGGTGAGAAGCATCAGTGACTTCAACGAGAACCCGCTCAAATCACAGGTAAGTTATTCTTTCTTCTTTTATTTTTTTTTACAAAAAAAAAACAAATTGTTATTTTGGGTAGTTAGTAACCGACGTCATCCTTGTCGTCTCCAAGACACCCAAGGCGACGAACTGCCAAGCTGAGCGCGTGACTTGAAAGCCGTCGCTACGACTTGCACTATCCCGAGCGACTCAACGACTAAGCACCGCCTAGGCGACGATCTGATAACCATAATCATATAGCCTATCATATATGGGATTCTTCTAATCCGTATACAAGGTGCTTGTTCTAATTTTTCAATCCCAACACAACTTCATTTTTATATGTAAAAGTTAAGCTTGAATTGTTACAAAATTTTAGCAGATGGGTGTTATTTGCATATCAACTAACCCACAATCGATGTTCAGGGGAAAAGAATACAAGGCGATAAGCACTGTATCAGCATCAACCACCAGGAACCACAATACAGACCACAATATCTTATTGTAAAATTGTTAAAAAATTTGAACTTCGAATTTTTTCCACCATCATTTTTATATCATCATAATTGATAATCTTCTAAGTTCTTATTACTATCACAACTGTCATTATCTAATCACTCAAATCCACCACCACTACTACAAGCACCATCCTAACATCAATATCAAGATTCTTATACTAACCACTAACATCATTATTGACATTGCCTCCATCACCCACCAACATTGCCTCTGCTATTTATTGCATGACCCAATTCTGCCATCATCATCCATACTACATTATAGACACTTCTCAACCACCCTCACCCTCTATAATATCAACATTATCATGTCTCTTTCAATCACCAGTACCATATCAACACTCTTTCACAACTAGAAGGCTAGAACCACCTAAATTACCCACCACCACCATTCATTATCGTCCCCACATTCTAACTAGTTTGTAAAATGTAATAGTAAACCCAATTCGAATTTAAGAATATTTTATGTTGTCACCAAGTTTGATATTTCAATTGTTCTTATTTTTTATTTTATTAGTAAAAGTTTTAGAAGATAAATTTTTAAAACACTGTTTGTTCAGATATTTCAATTCGTAGAATTTTATGTTCAAAATTCTGGACTAGTAAACCTCAAGGAAAATAGAAAAAGGTAGTCAACGTCCTCTAAAACAATGCCAAAACAAAAGAAAAAGAACAAACCATAACAGGAATCACAGGAGAAACATATGATGATACACTGGCAGATGATTGTATGCTAGGAATAGGAGGTCCACTGTCTTCTGCTACTCTTAAGCCCAGATACCGATCAGCAACTGAAGATGGATTCTGCACTGGAACTTGTTCACTACTTTGCAGGAAAATGCTTTCCAAGGGAAGTTGTCCAATAGGATTTTCAAACGCATTCCATGACTGCTGAAAAATTAAAAGCAAGGAATTAGAAGCCTAAAAGATATATAAATATATATGTGTATATATTTCAATTTTCCTGATCAATAAATATTTCTTGTACATTGAGAATAACTTTTTGAAAGAATGAAGCTATTTATTAGAATGTAAATACGTGTCAGATATGTTTCATTAGTGTATCAGAAGGCTGGCCGCTGCATGGCTTCCTCTAATGGGCCACCTGATTATAAACTCACCAAGGTTATACACCTGGCTGGATGGTTGGGATTTTTAAAGGATGGTTTGACTCTTCTTATTAGTATATATGCATCCATAGCAGTCTTTCATAATTCTGAACACAATACAGCTCTCTCTATTATCAGTTTTTTTTTGCCAATCATTTTTCTCTATCAATTACACGGTATTAGAGTATCAATTCTGACCATTTCTCCTCTCTTTTCTGCAACAAGAGGTTACATATTTTGTAACTGATTTAAAATTTCTAAAACCTAAAGAGGTTCTTGCACTACTGTTTTTGAGACCCTAGATGAGTCATATATGGTGAGAGGGCTCCTAGAGACATGTCACCTGATCGTGAAATATGGTGCATTCCCCTTGTGTTGATCGCAGAATAGGTATTGACATTGTGGAAGGGTCGTAAGTGCCCATCTTTAGTTTTGATTGATACTTTTAAGGCAACAACATTCATGGTAAGAGTCGAGATATCATGTGTTTCTTGCATTCACATTTAGGGTGTACACAGATGTTCTTTTTCTTGTTAAATACAAATCATGCACAAATTCAAAGGAAGATCCCTTACCTGATTGCTTCCTGCACGAAGGGTGGCTTCAATATTGTGCAGGCTCTCGTGCCACTGATCAGACATTGATGAATGAAGCCCATGAGCACTAGTAATCATGAAATGAGGACCAGTGTGGGGTTGTATTTAGGAGCAAATGTTGGTCAGCATTTCTTAGAGAATCATCCTCATTAGAATTTAGAAGGTATTGGCGCATTGCTAGAATTCTCAATGCCTTGACTAGGTTTTATATGCTGAGGTACGTCAAATGTTGCCCAACCTATATTTTTTTGAATAACAGCCACTGATGAGCTCTCATTCAAGGTTGCCACCTGACTGCTGCCGAGGAATATCAGAAAATAAATCTAAAGATGAAGGTGGAAAAGTTTGAGAAAATTGCTGAGAATTCGAAGTTGAAACAGAAGAAATAGAGGATGGCTGAAAAAAATCTACAGCTAAATCTGACGATGTCTTAGGTAACTGAAATAAATCAGGGGATGAAGCTGATGAGATAACAGTTTTTGAAGCAAATGGTGTATTGAAAAGGTCAAGGCAGCCATAATTCCCAGACCCCGATGACTGAAAAAGAGATAAAAGTAGCTATGCTGGGTCCCCACAGATTGATCAGATTCTGAGGCAACATCTACTGCATTTTCAGAATTTACCAACTTAAAGGACACTGAATTGCTGTTAAATGATCCAAAGCTGCTGGTAGATGCAGTCCGCTGAATAGATGGGAAATATAGTCTCAGTTAAAATGAAATATGAGCAGAACATATAAATTATTGCCTGCAAGTCTGTAAAATACACTGACAAATATACAGTTTAGAGCTCCCAAGAGTGTTATAGTTGTTACTACTTAGAAGAAAGGGATAGCATCTTGTCTATTCATTCGTTGTGTCTATTATCTTACAGAAGACAAATAACTATTTATCAGCAGTCCATCATAATTATTCTATCTCACAATTATTATCAATGAAAGATAAATACTCCATGTTATATTAATATTCAGGAGCACACACTGACACATGTATGCCAGCCTGAAAAGAAAGTTCGGCCAGCAGCTAAAAATGACAAAACATACATTCTACAAATTGTAGTACGCGAGCATAACAAGACCATAAGCATTTAGATCCACTGTGCAAATGACAAGTGCATATGATCTTCTAATGCTTGCAAAAAGGTAGAAAATGTCATTTTAAATTTTCTGTGATCACATTTATATTGCCAAAACAGATATCAACAACCTAATTAATCAAAAAGGAATGTGGATAACCATCTGACTCTTATTTGACATCACGCACAAAATTGCACAACACCCAGAGAGATAAAGAAAGAAGCTAATCAACTAAGTGATGTGGTCCTACCATTGCAGTATGGTTCACCACTTTAATTAGAAACAAGCATATATGAGAATAACATGACCTGTGAATGTGGAACCCTGTCCTCATTTCTCTTTGCGTTTGGGTCTGAAAATTTATTAACTCTATGATGCCTTTCATCTTCACTGTCCCTTGAAGTTTCACTAGAGGGGCTGCTGAATTCAATGCCGTTCTGAAAGGTAGGTGATTGGGTATCAGACCTAAATGGATCACCTGCACTAGAGCCAGAATAGTCTGAAGCTCTGGAATAAAATCCCTCATTTCCAAACCCGTTCTCATAAGTGTGGTCACTCAAACGAGTAGGACTCAGGAAACTAGAGGTTTTAAGGCCTAGATCTTAACCCGCCTTTCTAGTAAGTGCAAAAGCTTGTTTTCCATAACGCCTTTCTTCGTATATCATACGGTGGATGCAAGACCATAGGTTTTATGAATAAAAATATTTTTCTATAAATATTATTTTTGAATATTATGAAATGAATTTGATATAATATTATAGCTATAGGTAATATTTATAAATTTTACAAAGTACGCGAAGTTGTTCTATAATATTCGATTGGTCAGGAAATATTCGTTTTAAGAGAGAATATTCGTACGACGGCACAATCATTGGTGGACCCCACAACGAATTATTGTCGAATTGATAAAACGACAAAAATATTTTTATAAAAATAACGGCAAAAGTTTTACCGTTAATACTGTTGAACTACTCGGTAGTAAAAGTACAGTAATACGCGTGGTTGCATAGTAGAACACGGTATTAATTATTGATGTTTATGTGAGAAGTCACTCAGTTTTGTTTAATTATTTTCACAGTAATTGTTGCATAGTATCTCACATTATTTGATTCAATTATTGTCGATATTTTATATATTATTAAATCAATAATTAAAATGACAGAATTATTAATATTATAAATTGCAATATTAACGATGTCTAAAAGTTCTGTCAATGAGAGGTTTTGTCACATAATTACGCGTCAATAGGGAGAAATCCTTATTGAAAAACCCCCTCTTTCTTGGGAACGACCTAAACGATTAATATTGTGAATTATAATATTGATGATAAATATTATTAAAAATGTTGAGGGAATTTATATATATAAGTTTGTAATGTGGGTGGTGGGTGGAATATATATATATATATATATATATATATATATATATATATGGCATGAATCGAAAATAGTGGAGAAATGGTGGGGAGGAATTATGGCAGTGCACGGAAGGTGTGATATTATTTATTAATTATATATATATATATATTTGACAAAGTTGGCAAAAGGGGTTGCAATAAATGCACTCGGTGTTCTTTTTCAAAGAACGTGTGATAATTTTTATATATATTATATTTTATTTGATTATAATAAAATAATCAAATAAAATCAGACGTTTGAAGATTTGTTTTTCTGTCTATGACTGCGTGAATTATTCGTCCGTGATTTTTTTTTCTCTTAAACAGTACCCATTTAATTATCCTATAAATAGGATGCTTAGTTAGAATTGAAAACACACCAAAAATTCAAAGAATTATCTTCTATAATCTTGAACGTTATTAATTCCTGAATAAATTAATTATTGAACTTATTTTATTGAATTCTTATATCATTGTCATCATCCCCATGTTTATATTTTTGAAAGTCGTCTGTGGCCTGTAGTGCATAGATGGACTTGGTATGATTATGACCAGGGATTATTCGGTGTAATTATGACCGTAATGTTACAAATAATATGGTAAAAGTCCTCATTGGCCCGTAGTGTATTGATGGACAGTTGTTGGCATGATCATGACCATTGATGAATACACGAATATCCTTGGCCCGTAGTGCATGGATAATTTATGGTTGTGATACTAATGAATATCCTTGGCCGTAGTGCAGGGATGATGTGGATTTTATATTAAGTTGAGTCCGAGCGATAAAAATGATAAAAAAAATCTTTTAAATCATAAAAGATAATAGATTTTATTCTCTACTTGACTCTTTTAATGGATTGTTTGTTCCGCTGCAGTTAAACTTGATTTCTATTGTATTTTATCAATTTAACATTGTTGAAGACTAATGATAATTTATTCTGCATTGTCTTAGTCATAATATTTCTTACCGGGCTAGTTGAGCTCACCCTTTCTTTCATTGTTCTCTTCAGGAAATGAGAACGTAGCCGGGACTAGTCGGAGAACGGAGTGACGGTCCAGATGATAGTATTAGTAGTCCTCACTATTCTGTTAAATAGTGTGACAATAAATGTAATGAGGACTTATTCTGAGAGTGGATATTGTCTAGAAGACAGTATTTGTATTAAAACTCATAGCTCTCTTGTTGTATATTAAAGTTTGTATTTGTATTCTGTACCATGTATTTGGCGACTCAGAATAGGTGATGTATACCTATTTTGGGGGGGTCACAGTTGGTATCAAAGTTTAGGGATATGATCCATGACTAAGATGTGAGACAAGAACTAGGAGGGGAGAGACGGGGAATTCTTTCGCTAGTATAACCTACCTAAGTTTATTTGATATTTAATTGGTCGGTCAGAGTATAGGGATAAAATATGATATGTTAATTAACCCTTGTTTTGTGGCAGTATTTGAAAATGGCATCCGAGAATGTTGAGAACATCAATGGAGCACAAGAGACCGTTGAGTCTCCACATATCAATAACCAAGACAATGTGCATCAGGAATGCGACAATCCTCATGTAAACAACAACACTGACCAAATAATGAACGATAGAATGTTACGAGGCTTCATGTAATTCATGCAACATCAGGCGAGAGCGGATCTTGTCCAAAATACAGGTGAAAACACTGACAACTCTCGGACGGTCACCGACAAACAGTTCAAGGAGCTGGGACCACCGGAGTTTTTTGGAGAACCAAAACCACTTAAGGCGGAGACGTGGAATAAAGCAGATCAACAAGATATTTTATGTCTTGGGATGCTCCGAGGAGCAAAAGGATTCCCTTTGCCGCCTTCATGTTGCGGGCAGAGACAGATTACTGGTGAGAATCTGTAAAGCGTACTCAACCTGCCGCACTGACGATGTCGTGGGAGAAGTTCCAAGAACTGTTCAACGACAAGTACTTTCCCGAAAGTATTCGTCACATAAAAGAGGTATAGTTTATCAAGCTAGAGCAAAACAACATGACCGTGTCGCAGTACGAAGCCAAGTTTACCGAGTTGTCCCGGTTTGCGTCCCATTTGGTTGATAATGAGGATAGAATGACACGAATGTTTCTGAGAGGTTTGAAATCCGAGATATGTCAATATTTCATCTCTCATAAATTGTGTTTGTATTCAGATGTTGTTAATAAGGCTCAGTTATTGAAGCGCGATAATGAGTCAACCCAACCAAAAGAGAGTAGCCGACAAAATGATAATACCAGTGATAACAGTCATCGAAGCGGTGACAATAAGCGTAGAGTGAATCAATATGCTAGAAATGGTAACCACTTCGGTGGTAATCATGGCCAAAATAATAGGAATGGACATTTCAAGAAGAGGAGATTCAACAATGATGGATAAACGTTACCACCAGCACCCGTGGTTAAGGAAGGAGAACGACCACCTATATAAGACCCCAACTTTTTGAATAGAGATGAATTTTCTATAATTATCATTTTTGGAATATTATGATATAATGTTATAGTTGTTGGTAATAATTATAAATTTTGCAAAGTATGCAAGTTGTCATATTTTATTCGATTGGTCGGGGAATATTCGGTTTAGCAGGAAATATTCGTACAACTACTCAATCATTGGTGGACCCCATAACAAAATTATTGTCGGATTGAGAAAATGACAAAAATATTTTTATGAAAATAACGGCGAAAGTTTTATCGTTAATACTATTGAACTACTCGATAGTAAAAGTACAGTAATACACGTGGTTGCATAGTAGCACACGGTATTGATTATTGATGCTTACGTGAGAAGTCATTCAGTTTTGTTCAATTATTACTATAGTAATTGTTGCATAGTATCTCACGTTATTTGATTCAATTATTGTTGATATTTTATATATTGTTAAAATCAATAATTGAGACGACAAAGTTATTAATATTATTATTTGGAACATTAACAATGTCTAGAAGTTCTGTCAAGGAGAGGTTAGATAATCTAATTGCGCGCCAATAAGAAGAAATTATTATTGGAAAGCCCCCTCTTTCCTGGGAACGACCTGGTCGATTAATATTGTGAATTATAATAAAGGTGATAAATGTTGTTAAAATTATTAAGGTAATTTTTATAAATATTTGCTTAATTTATGGACCCCTATTTACCCATTTTTCAAAATATTCGGTATAAATTTTTTATAAAAGTGGGGCCACACGTGGGGCCCATTTGTGTTGAAAAAATGATTTTGGAAATGGAAGAGTATATGTATGGAAGAATATGTATGTATTGAGTGTATGGTGAGAGAAAATGATATGTGAAAGTGATATGTGTGTGATGGGTGTGTGAGTGGAAAATGGTGAAAAAGTGATAGTGTGATAGTGATGTGTAAGAGTGTAGTGAAATTGATTTTTGGGTGGGTGGGTAGGTGGGTGGGGGATTGATGTTGGTTATGGGGGAGAATAATTTAGTGGTGTATATATAATATTGATATATATAATTTGAAAACATGTGTTATATATATATATATATTATATTTTAATTTTGTTAGTTTGATTGTTGATTGGAAAAGATTTTTCATCTGTAAATCTCAAAGTTGTACATTGATTGCATCAGTGATTTTCCTTGCACAGTGCCCTTCCATTATCCTATAAATAGAAGCTCATTTCTTCATTATTTCTTACGAATTCACTGAAACTCTAGAGAGAGAAAGTTATAGAGAGAAAGAAGAAAAGTGTTATGCTACTTAACTACTCTTATATCCAGTTTCTTTTACGGTAAGGGGTGTTATTTCTTTTGTATTCAAGAAGAGAACTTCTGTTATTCCATTTCTTTATTGTTATGTTGGAATAACCTGTATACGCGGGCTACCCTATACTTGGTGACATTCTTCTATTATTCTGTCTTTATTATTATGTTGGAATATCCTGTCTGTGTGTTTTACACCGGACCTGGTTCCATTATTTATTATTCCGTCTTTATTATTCTGTTGGAATATCCTGTCTGTGCGTTTTACGTCGGACCTGGTTCTATTATTTATTATTTCGCACTTATTATTTTGTTGGAACATCCTATCGGTGTGAATTTTATCTGACCTGGTTCCGTTATTATTATTCTGTTGGAATAATCTGTCTATGCGAAGTATCACATGCATGGTAATTTCTTTTGTTATTCCATTCGTTATTATACTCAGTTGTTAAAATTTTGACTTCTATACTCCATGAAATTATTGGAATATCCTTGATATTTGCTTATTTCTAATGTCAAACATGGGTCGGACGTCGTGTCAGTGGATTTTTTCCATTTATACCTTGCCATGCAGTTTTAAATTAAAAATAAATAAATACGAATATTAGATTAAAAAGTAGTGATGGTATATTGGTGTTTTTTTAATAAAAGAAGAATGAAAAATAAAAATAAAAGGGTGTCAGAATTTAACATTGTTTATGAGTTTTAAAATGGAAAAAAAATTAAGTTTTATTTTCAATTTCTATGTTTCTGAGTTTTTTAATAAACCAAAAAAAAAACAAATTGATAGGAAACTTGACCACTTTTTCTACCAAAGTTTTCCGTTCAAAATTGGAATGATTTGGACAGAAAAAAATTAAAATAAGTAATATTTTTATAATTTTAATATTATCCTCAATTTTTAATATAATAAATTTTAAATTACAACTTATGTCCCCAATTTATTTTTAGCTACTAAACCTAAGTTGACAGAGATAAAGAGACTTCTTGGCGGGAACGACTTTTTTGTTACTGCGAACGAGTTCTCAGACTGCCGTGAACGATAATTAATTAATTTTAATATAACTTGAAATTAATTAATTTCATTAATTAAACAAAGAGAATAATTGTTTTGAATAATTGAGCTCATTTCATTAAATTATATTAATCGAGTATGGTTAATTAGTACCCTTTTATATTTTATATATACTAGCATGAATGCCTATGCGAGGCACGGGTCATGTCCTTTTTTCATTGTATTATTATTTGAGTTAAATTTGTTCCAAAAAAAAAAAGTTTGCAATTTTTTATTATGTATTGTTTTATAAAATTACGTTCAAAAATTTAAAAGCTTAAAAATCTTATTAATAAATAAAATCAAAACTAATGAATAAATTAATGCAAAAATAATCTATAAACATATAATTAGTAATTAGCTTGTAATTATATAGTCCTAAAAGATATAATAAACAAATAAAGGTAATAATTATCTTAGCAATTAAAATAATTTCAATGAGGAAAAAATCGATGAGACCTATTTTTGGCTACTAGAAAATTAAGATAATACACGAGCAGTGTTTATGTTACCATTAGAGAGGAGATTGAATTTCTTAAAGAATTCGATGAATAATCTCTGTTAGTATTAATAATACAGATTAAGTTTGATATATGACTTTTGAGTATGATATGACAATGATTTTGTAGAAGTAATTTTTGTTCAACATTTATTTGGATATTTGTATTTGATTATAATTTTTTTTTTCTTTGATTATTTTTTTTTGCATATTTTTATTCATGGTTCAATGGTTATAATTAATAAAAGGGTAAATTTATAAAAGTTATATTTTTATTTTCTTTTCATTGGAACTAAAAAACACAATTTTTTTTAAAATTTTCTATTCTTTTATATTAAAAACTCAGAAATAACATAATTTTTTTTCAAGTCTTCTATTATTTTTTTTTCTTTTCCGTTCTAATATAGTGTAAGTAGGTAGAGAAAAGGAAAAAAAAGAGAGTTTATTTGGCCCAAAAATTTTCAAGAAAGTGAAGGAAAGTGACTTTCTTTTCTCTTCTCTTCCTTCCTTTCTTTCTTTTTTTTTAACAAAGAAACTCCAGACTGCATTTTATCTTCTCTATCTCTTTGTATCGGGTCTTCCGATGGCAACTACTGTGCTAAGAACAGCAGCAATTAGGGCTCCTCCAGTTCGCTTAAGCACCAATCAGAATTCCTCTGTAAAGTTTCTCTGTCTTCCTTCATCAATAAGGAGACTGTCGTCCCCAAAGCGTTGTTGTTTACACTACCCTCCCCATCATTTTCACAATTTATCGTCTCCCCTTCTTCTTCTTCGTAGTTCTGTGTGTTTCGCTTCATCAGGAGAAACCACTGACACCCAAGAAATAGAGGAGATCCAAGATTCTCAGCTTGAGGTACATGTATAACGTACTCATATATTATGATATAAAAAATTGGTTTCTACTTGAATTGTAGTTGTGGCCTGTGGGTAGCTATAATTTAATTTGGTTTTGGAGGAAAGAACATTTGAGAGATTTTAGGACCTCAGTTTCAAGTATACATATACAGTGGCGAAGCCAGGATTGATTGACAGTGGGGTCAATAATTAGAGTATCAGACAATAAATTAAAATTGATAATTATAATAATAAAAAACGACTCAAATATATAGCTACAAAAATATAATATGTCATTGTTGTATCCATCAAACTTATCCACAAAAATAACTAGTAGAATTAGAATATAATAATTACAAGTGCCCTCTACGTGTTTTTATTCGTTGAAATCGTTGCATAATACTTTCATTGTCAATGCAATCAAATACATCCTTCTCGATGTATGTAATCCAGCAATCATTCATCAGTTGATCTGCCATAGAATTGCGCAACCTACTCTTAATTATCTTCATCGTAGAAAAAGCTCTTTCAACAGTAGCAGTCGCAACAGATAAGATTAATGCCAACTTTAGAAGCCGATATACTAAAGGAAATATAATATGTTTCTTAGTACCTACGAGCTTTCTTGCAAGACAATCCGCAGTCCGCACGACGGCACGGGTCTTCGTCTCTTCGTCTTCCACTTCCAGACTTCCAGTCTTCGTCAATCGCACCCTAAAGTTTTCTCTCTCTCTCTGTTAATGCCGGTTTGCTTTCTTTGTCTATCACTATCAGACTAAAGTCACTAAAGTTCTCTCTCTCTCTTTTAGGCGGTAGGTGTTGTCATGTTGAGTTGTTGATTGCTTTGTATAATATTAAAAAAATTTAACTATTATGTGTGGGGTCAAAATTGTGCCAAAAAAAGGCTAACTGCTTTGTCTCAAATTTTTTTTACGTGGTACCAAAATTTGAGTGGGGTCAATTGACCCCACATTTATTACATGGCTTCGCCTCTGTACATATATGACTTATTTTTGAATTGCAAAATTGGTGGTAACTATTATTCTTCCTTTATCTGAGCTGGATTTGATGAATTTTAAGAAAGATTTTTTTATAGTTTCTTTTATTTGGTAATCAGAGCTTTTGTTAAACTCAGTGTGTGTTGGATATTTTGAAAATCTGTTGTTATATAATAAATATATTATATTGTTGTAATAACTAACTGATGCATTGGTTTGTGATTACTAGTTTGAACAAGTGTAACGTTGAATCAGTGCAATGGTTCAACTAGGGGCACTAGTTTGAACCGGTGTGATTGTTAGTTTGAACGGGTGTAACATTGAACCAGTGTAATAACTCAATTTGGATTTGAACCGGTGTGACCTTAGAAATGGTGTGTTTGGTTTATATCTTTTCAAATTGAAAAGGTGCCTTTACAAAGGGTATTTGGAATCCTATAAATTTAGAAATTTATCATTTGGGAAAACAATTCATTCACAAGAAATGAATGCATAATTATTTTAAAAGAATTTTGGTGTTATTATTTTCTTTTCTCTCAAGTTATAATTTTGAATTAATTTCTATCATGCACTCCTGTGCAATTTATATAGGGGGCGAATACTGTCTATTTTTTTAGAATTTCGACAATGTCTTACGGTAAAGTTCCAACAGTTTGCTCTTAGTTATGCAGTTTCATTAGAATTTAAAAAACTTAGGTTTGCAGGTAGTAAAAACTGTCTGTTAAAAGATAAGCACTTGACTCTTTTCTGGAACAGAGGGAGTATAATTTATTTACCGTCCTAAAACACTACGAAGATGTAATCACACCTTCTCACCACCCCCTCATTTGGATACTAACTCTGTTATCAAAATGAATGAACAATATATATATATATATATAACTTATCTCCAAATTGCAAAAATGATTTGTCAAGGCTAGTACTTGGTACTATGTCCTTAAGACAATTATGCCCTCCGTATGGTGCTCAGAGTTGATAGTACTTGTCTCTCAGGATACAATGACAATGTTTACTATAGTAGCACTCTAAATAGTATATTCAACGAATCAAAATAAAATACTCAGAACTCTCTCTCAAAAATGAACTATAAACTGCTAATGAAATGAAGAAGAAGAAGACTAGAATGCTTATGCTTGAATGAATTGAGTGAATGAAATAGCTGCCCCCTCTTATCTATTTATAGGAGGGATTAGTGACCCTTCAGCCTTTTGAAAAGGTACTATTTAGCCAAAACGACGTAGTTTTAAGGCTTAACAGAAAGGGTGCGTCTATTCGGACTACTAAACGACGTATAAGAACAAAAACGACGTAGTTTTAGTCTTTAGCAAAAAGGCACGTCCGTTCAGACAAAAACGACTTAGTTTTAGGGTGTCCATTCAGGCAGATAACCTTTCCCAAAATAACACAGTTTAGACACGTCCGTTCGACAAGTAACGCTTCCCAAAACGATGTAGTATAATAATAAATACTAATTATCAAAACGACACAGTTTTGATAATAAAACTAAATAAAATAAAGTTTGTCTAAAAAATTATATACAAGGACCCAAACCCACGAGCCCGAACCAGGCCGATCGGTCGGCGGCTGTGGCTGCGGCTGCGTACGCGTGTGGGTTCGAACCAAGCCTTGGCTAGGTCCTCTCCCTTCCACAAAAGTGGGGTGCCCCTTGGGGCCCAAACCCAAGAGCAACTTTAATGTATATAAACCTATTAATTCTTTAGTTCTTAATCGATTTGGGACTTGGCTTCCCACATGTATTTATTATCTTTTATCATTTTTAAGGGTGATCTTTGGGAGCTAATATCTCATTCATTACTCTATAGATTTGAGCTTTCAAATATTTAATTTAATCTACTCATGGAGTAAAACACATTAATATGTAGAATCATTACAAATAATTAATGACACCCATATTAATTTAGGCTCAAATTCTAACAATCCCCACATGAATGATATTGACTGTCAGCCTTATGCAAATGTTATGCAGACTCTGAGACACAATTGGAAATCATCTGTATTGAGAGATGTGACTTTTGGTTTTGAACCTTCCCTTGTGAAAGACTATCAGGTTTACTGGTTGTCCAATGAACGTGATGTCTTGAACTGTCCAATTGTTTGTGTAAATCGAGACAATAATAATTCACACAGAATCTTTTCGGACATTATTTGGTTCTCATGGGTCCTGAACAATCTCGGATTTATGAGTGCTTTAGAGAAGTATAGCCTTATCCTTGTCATAGAATTGGCCCAGTTCACACTCACATAGGGTGATTCTTAATAAGAGTATCATGCCATACCCCACTTGTTTACCAAGATTTAAGAATCATTAAAAGCATAGTTTATCCTAAAATCGTTGCAGGTATCATTCTCTTATCATAGGAATGAGCATAAGAAATTAATTTCTTTATAGTGATTTGGTTGAATCGTTCACAATTTAGTGGTCCCTTTGAACCTAGATCTTGGGATCTCCAGTCAACTAGGTTGGGTTTTCATCATGACGATTCTTGTTTATAGGCTTTAACTCATTCCCCTCGAAGTTATTTGTACTTGCTCTCTAATCAAACCTTTAGTTAACGGATCCGCTATATTTTCTTTAGACCTTATGTACTCAATAGACATAATTCCATTAAAGAGCAATTGTTTTATGGTATCGTGTCTACGACGAATATGTCTAGACTTGCCATTATACATGTGAATCTGTGCTCTTCCAATTACTGATTAACTATCACAATGGATACAAATAGGCGGCACATGTTTAGGCCACATAAGAATATCTTCTAAAAAGTGAAAGCCACTCAGCTTCTTCTCCAACCTTATCCAATGCAATAAACTCAGATTCCATTGTTGATCGAGCAATGCATGTTTGTTTAGAAAATTTCCATGTTACTACTCCTCCACCTAGTGTAAACACAAAACCACTTGTGGATTAGATCCAGTTCACATCACAATATCCTTCGATTATTGCTAGATATCTTGAGTAGTGCAATCCAAAGTTTTGAGTGTATTTTAAATACCTTAAAACTCTTATAATCGCTTTCCAGTGATTTTGTCCTGGATTGCTTATAAATCTACTCAATTTATTGACAGCTTGTGCTATGTCAGGACGTGTACAATTCATTACGTACATAAGGCTTCCAATTATTTGTGCATACTCAGGTTGTGATTTGTTCTCTCCTTTATTTTTAGACGAGTATAGATTTATATCTACTGGTGTTCTTATAGGATTGTGATCATATTGATTAAATTTCCTAAGTATTTTCTCAATATAGTGTGATTGTGATAATACTAACTCATCCGACGTTTTAGAAATTTTAATTCCTAATATTACATCGGCAACACCTATGTCTTTCATGTCAAATATATTATTTAACATTCTTTTAGTAGTTTTAATTAATGATTTCATTATTACTACCCATAATAAGTATATCTACATAAAGACAAATAATGACATACCCTTTCTCAGTGTCCTTGACATACACATTTATCACACTCATTTATCTTGAAACCATTTGATAACATTGCATTGTCAAATTTTTCATGCTATTGTTTAGGTGCTTGTTCTAATCCATAAAGGGTCTTCACAAGCCGACAAACTTTCTTTTCTTGTCCTGGAACAATAAACCCTTCTGGTTCCATGTAGATTTCTTCTTCTAAATCTCCATTCAAGAAAGCTGTTTTCACATCCATTTGATGCATCCCTAAATTATATGTAGCTGCAATGGCTATTAACATCCTAATTGAGAATATTCTTGTCACAGGAGAATAAGTATCAAAATAATCCAAACTCTCCTTTTGCCTGTATACTTTGATTACAAGTCTTACTTTATATTTGTCTATAGATCCATATGCTTTCATTTCCTTCTTGAATATCTAATTATATCCAAGAGGTTTAGAGTCTGGTGGGAGATCTACTAATTCTCACGTATGATTGTGTAGAATGGATTCTACTTCACTATGTATAGCCTCTTTCCAATATGGAGCTTCTCTATAAGTTTGAGGCTCATTTTCTAACAAATAAGTTAAAAAATCCATACTATAAGATTGTGATATTCTAGCACGTTTACTATGTCTAGGTTCATCAATATCTTCTAAGCCATGATCACTGTCACCAACAGTGTCATAAGTTCTTTTGTTTGAACTTTTTTCTTGTTCATTAGAACTTGGCTTTTGTTCCTTTTTATTAGGAAATATTGTTTCAAAGGATTCAAACATCTTTTGACTCAATAATACTATTTTCATGTATTTCCTCTATTTTTGATTTGTTAACCAAAAATCTATATGCACTGCTATTATTAGCATAACCAATGAATATACAATCTATTGTTTTCGGTCCTATTTTCACCTTTTTGGGTGGAGGAACCATTACTTTTGCTAAACACCCCCACACTTTTAAGTGTTTATAAGACGACATACGTCCTTTCCATAATTCATAGGGTGAACCATTTGACTTCTTTTGAGGCATTCGGTTGAGAATATAATTTGCTGAAAGAATTGCTTCCCCCCCACAAAATTTGAGGTAGTCCAAAACTTAATAATAATGCATTCATCTTTTCTTTCAAAGTTCTATTCTTTCTTTCTGCAACACCATTTTGTTGTGGTGAATAAGGTGCAGTTGTTTGGTGTATTATACCATGTTGTGAACAAATTTCAATGAAAGAAAATTTATATTCCCCACCTCTATCACTTCTAACTATCTTGATCTTTTTATCAAGTTGATTCTCAACCTCATTTTTGTAATGTATAAACATTTCCAAAGCCTCATCTTTACTTCTTAATAAATAAACATAATAATATCTTGTACAATCATCTATAAAAGTAATAAAAACTTCTTACCTCTTGTTTGTATATACTTTAAATCACAAATATGAGTGTATTAATTCAAGAGGTTCTGTACTTCTTTCAATTGATTTAAAAGAAGATTTTCTAAGTTTTGCCTCAACGTAAACTTCACATTTATGATCGGAGTTAATCTCATATTTTGGCAAACATTCCATATTAATTAATCTACGTATAGTATTATAATTAGCATGTCCTAATCTACCATGCCATAAATTAGAAGACTCAATCATATAAGTAGAAGATGTAATTTTATTAAAATATTAAAAGGTATAACAGTCATTACATTCATCTTGAAGAGCCCATTGCTAATATATCCCTTCCCCACATACATCCCATTTTTAGTTAGGACGAATTTGTCCAATGCAAAAACCAATTTAAATCCCTTTTGACTAGGAAGGGATCCTGACACTAAATTCTTTCTAATATCAGGCACATGTAGGTGAGTTCCTTTCCAGAAGTCATCTTCAGAACCACTTTTTCTTGTCCAACAATTTTGGATGAGGTCGAATTCCCCATGTTCAATTGTTCTCCATTTTCAATTTGTTGATATGTGGAGAACATCTTCTTGTCAGAACACACATGACGGGTTGTTCCAGTATCTATCCACCATTCCCTGGGATTTTCAACAATGTTAATCTCAGAAACAACCGCTAAAAGGTTCATTTCTGAAACATCTTGAAGAAGACCATCCACTTCCGTTACATTGGCTTGTGCGGACTTCTTATTCTGGTCTTTGCGTTTACGACAATCCTTTGCCCTATGTCCGGGCTTATTACAAATGTAGCATTTGCCTATTTTCGGGCTTTTTATTTCGGACCTTGTTCCACCATGTTGACTTTATATTTCACAAAAGTCCTTCTTGCTTTCTTTTCAGAAGCATGAATATCCTCTTCTATCCTTAATCTTACGATTAAGTCTTCAAGTTTCATCTCTTTGCATTTATGCTTGAGATAATTATTAAAATCTTTCCACATTGGTGGTAATTTTTCAATAACAGCAGCAACTTGAAAAGATTCACTTAAGGACATACCTTCTGCATGTATTTCATGCAGGATAACTTGCAATTCTTGGACTTGGTTGATGACAGCCTTGGAATCCACTATTTTGTAATCCAAAAACCTGTCAACTGCGAATTTCTTCGTGCCATCATCTTCTGTTTTATATTTCTTATCCAAGGAATCCCATAATTCTCTTGCTGTTTGGAGAGAACTATACACATTATATAATGTGTTATCTAATCCATTAAGAATATAATTTCGACATAGAAAGTTAACATGTTTCCATGCATCAACAGCAACAACTTGCCTATCCGTTTCATTCTCACTAAGCACTGGGGGGGGGGGGGGTCTTTATGAAGAAACCTTACCAAGTTGAGAGTAGTGAGATAAAACATCTTTTGTTACCATTTCTTAAAACTCCGTTCCATTAAACTTTTCTGGTTTTTCACCATGGTTTACAGGAACATTTGGAATAGAAGGTGTAGAAGAAGAAGAACCGATTATAGATTGAGTATCGCTAGCCATATCTCAAATATATATATATATATACATATTTAACTTATCTCCAAACTACAAAAATGATTTTTCAAGGCTAGTACTTTGGTACTATGTCCTTAAGACAATTATGCCCTCCGTATGGTGCTCAGAGTTGCTAACACTTGTCTCCCAGGATACAATGACAATGTATACTATAGTAGCACTCCAAATAGTATACTCAACGAACCAAAATAAAATGCTCAGAACTCTCTCAAAAATGAACTATAAATTGCTAATGAAATGAAGAAAAAGACTAGAATGCTTATGTTTGAATGAATTTAGTGAATGAAATGGCTGCCTCCTCCTATCTATTTATAAGAGGGATTAGTGACCCTTCAGAAGGGACATAACCCCTTGAAAAGGTACTATTTGGCCAAAACGACGTAGTTTTAAGGTTTAACAGAAAGAGTGTGTCTATTCTGAACTACTAAACGACGTAATTTTAGTCTTATCAGAACAAAACGGCGTAGTTTTAGTCTTTAGCAGAAAAGGCGCGCCCGTTAGACAAAAACAACGTAATTTTAGGGCGTCCGTTTAGACAGATAGCCTTTCCCAAAACGACACAGTTTAGACGCGTCCGTTCGACAAGTAACGCTTCCCAAAAATACGTAATATAATATAATAATAAATGCTAATTATCAAAAAGACACAATTTTGATAATATAACTAAATAAAATAAAATTTAAATAAATTTTAATTAAAAATTTAAATAAATTTTGTTCAAAAAAATATATACAAGGACCCAGACTCATGAGCTGCGAGCCGGAGCCAGGCCGGTCGGTCGGCGACGCTCGCGTGGGTTCGAACAAAGTCTTGGCTACGTCCTCTCCCTTCCACAAAAGTGGGGTGCCCCTTGGGGCCCAAACCCAAGAGCAACTTTAATGTATATAAACTTATTAATTCTTTAGTTCTTAACCAATGTGGGACTTGGCTTCCCATATGTATTTATTATCATTTATTATTTCCAAGAGTGACCTTTGGGAGTTAATATCTCATTTATTACTCCATGGATTTGAGCTTTCAAATACTTAATTTAATCTACTCATGGAGTAGAACACATTGATATGTGGAATCATTATAAATAATTAATGACACCCATATTAATTTAGGCTCAAATTCTAACAAATTCATCCAAATTCCTCGCCCGATATGCATTTTTGTTTAGAGATAGTGAGGATTCGGAGGAGGCATAATGATATTGTATATCCATTGGCTCATTGGCATTCCCATTTCTTAACCTGTTTAGATAATGATCTTTGGTGTTTTTGAATTTTTGGTCAATTTGGACCTATAATTCCGGTTGATATAAGCCACCATTTGGAACTCTGAACATAAAACAAAAGGATATTAGTATTTCTATTCTCAGTTGTGTTGTATAGATGCGGAAATATTAAGGAGAAGTTTCATAATTGAAGGAAATTACTTAAATAGTGAGTAAAAGAAGTTGAGATCAGTTTTCCCTTTTTTGGGCACTTGTGCAGCTGAAAAGGTACTCATGGGTAGAAGAGGCACCTTAATTGTTGGGGCTGGTTTCCTGGTCTTACATTGGATTCAAACATCACTTTAAAATGTTTATACCTTTCTACAGGAAAAAAGGAAAAGAAACAGATATTAAGTGTGCCTCCTATTTAGGAAAGAGATGCACCAAAAATAAAACATGTATGATGAAAAGGTGGTTTTTAGTTGCACTAAACAGCTCTTCGCATCTACGAATTCTTTTGACACAAATTAATAGACCTTTTATTTCCAGTTATATAAATTAGTTCTAACCTAGGATGGTGTTTTTTTTAGGATTCAACATTTTACTCTTTATTTTATGATTTTCTCTTTATAATTATTCTGGAGGTTTAATGTTAGCTTCTGCAAACAGGGTCCAATTTTCTGATAAATAACTTCAATGATAGTGTAATATCATAATTAATGTAATTATTATCTGATACTAAACTAATCGCGTGGGGTGTTTTTTGGGTTGGGCTGGTAGGCTTGTGATTCTTATGCTATCCATTTTATTTGGCAGTTATTTCTTCAGCTTGAGGAATAACTAGCAGTCAACTTTAATCATATATTATACTACCTGAGAGAAAACATTATCTATGCTAATATTCCCAATTGTGGAATCATGATATTCACTCTACATAGTATTCCAATTAAAAGCCCTGTTGTGGTTGCCTGGTTGGTCCATATCCTCATTTTACGCAGACATTTGGGAGATAGGTTTCTAGAATTGCATGGGAGTAATCGATTTCATGAATGTGACGGGACTGTAGTAGGATCTAATTACATAGTATATGACTTGAACAATTGTCTTGGTTGATATAACTGGAATATGTCTCATAGTTTTGGTGTGAAGTTTGTGCGACCTAGTGATCCTGGCTATAGTACTTTCGTTGCCTTCAGTTTACCTTGCCTGGATTGATTCACATTTTGTTAGATGCGTTCTTTGTTTAATTTTTTTGTTTGTTCCCTTTTGTGCCTGCCTGTAAATTTTTGATTGATATGGATGAAATATTATGCTTTCAATCTTCACTTCTGCACTTGCCCTACTGCAGGGTTTTTTAGTTTCTCTGTCGTCCCATTTGAAACCATAATTTAGTTGATATCTATCAAATGAACCATTGTCACTTATGTGATTCCTGTGTTTCATGGCCACTTTGCCAGTTGAGCCAAGCAAAGCCTTTTTCTCTGAGCTTTACATGCTTAATGCTGTTATGTGATTGCTTCATATTTGTGCTATTAACAGGCTTGCCTGAAATTTTGTATCTGTAAATTTGTTCTGCAGTTTGACTTGATTATTACTTGTCCATGATTTATTTCCTGTGGTCTCACTGAAGTCTAGCTTTTAAACATGGAATTTTTTATGTTTTCAAACTTCAAAGACATTAACAGAGAATATTCATAATTTCATTTTTTTTAAAGGTACTTACTAAAGTCTTTTTGCAATACATATTTAACAGGACAATTCAGATAGTACTGCTGGTTTAGAAGATGTTGAGAGTGAGATTGAGGGTGAGACTACTAATGCAGAGGAACCAGCTTCTGCTATTGTAGCTTCACTACAGTCATACAAAGAGGCATTAGAAAGCAATAATGAGTCCAAAGTTGTTGAGATAGAAGCTCTTCTCATATCCATTGAAGATGAAAAAATTGGTCTAGAAAGTAAAGTGACTTCTTTGTCAGAAGAAATGTCATACGAGAAAGATCGGGTTCTTCGGATAAGTGCGGATTTCGATAATTTTCGAAAGAGAACAGAGAGGGAGCGGCTTTCACTGGTAACTAATGCACAAGGGGAAGTTGTAGAGAATCTTTTGCCTGTTTTAGATAATTTTGAGAGAGCTAAAGCCCAGATAAAGGTGGTGACAGAGGGAGAGGAAAAAATCAACAACAGCTACCAGAGCATATACAAGCAATTTGTGGAGATTCTTGGGTCTATTGGTGTTGTGCCTGTGGAGACGATTGGGAATCCCTTTGATCCAATGGTAAGTTTTTTTGGCTTTACTTATCTCTAGTGTATTCAAGATTCTCTGAGTCAGATAGTATGTAGAAGTGTCCGTTATTTCCTTTGCTAGTTGATCTCATCCTACATAATTAATTGGTTATAGACAGATGCATTTTCCAATAGGTAATCATAAGATGTGCACTTACTTTCTTATGATCGAAGTCACGGCTTTACTGGATGCCTTTGTTCTTCATGATGATTCGTCCATTTAATCATTGGCTTGATGCAGGCAAGCTCCTGAGTTGGCTTCAAATTCAGTTGAGTACTTATTGAACCTTTTCAAATGCTGAATAAAGTTAGTTCAGGTTTTATGAATGAAGACCTGGATACGCTTTTAGCTTAAACCAAGTCTTGATTGATTTGAGCCAACTCAGGAGAGTTAACACGAGCAACACTGTATCCCAAGGACCCAAGCTTGTAATAGTATCTTAAACTTAATGATTGAATGAGCAAGTATTTCAGTTTTATAGTATTGTCAGAGAGCTGTGGTTACAGAAGTATTGATGGCAACTAGTTTGCATCACATCCTGCAGTTTTCGGTGCACTATGAAAGTCCACTGTCTGATGGTTCGATGTTGAACCTAAGCAATTGTTCATTTTCTTATATATATGTATATATTTTACATCTTTCAAAAGTTATTTTGACATCTTTTTTTCTCTTGGTATGTAAAAGCTGCATGAAGCTATTATGCGTGAAGATTCTGCACAGTTTGAAGAAGGTATTGTACTCCAAGAATTCCGCAAGGGGTTCAAACTTGGTGACCGTCTCTTACGTCCATCGATGGTGAAGGTATCAGCTGGTCCAGGGCCTGTGAAGTCTGAATCAGCGGACTCATTGGAAGAACCAGAAGGTGTTGGTGAGACCGATGAAGAGGGCAGTTCAGAACCAGCACCTGCTGAGGATTTGTGATACATATAATCCAGTTTTGTATTAGTAGCAGTTATATCAACGATATCTGACTAGTGTTTGGCTGTTTCTCTCCCTGGAGGCAGCGAACCTTGTTTGAAGGATTAGTAGTTGTAGCAGTTGATTTGGGGTTTACTTGATGGATATAGATTATTGTAGCTTTTGGACTTTCTCAGAGTGGCTGAAACAAATTGTGAGAATTCCTTGTACTGTATTGTAGCTACTTAACAATGGCAAGTAAATGACTTTTGGCGGGATTGGGTGTCGGCTCCAAAGGATACTGGCATTTGACAAATAGATGCTGATGGATCACTTGTCTAAGTGTTTATACCTACCCAATTGGCAGTACGTTGAGTTGAGAATGACCTGACCAAACATTTGTTCCACCGATGGAACTCTGGCCCTATTTTCCTTTCCACGCAGGAAAATAAAAAGAACAACAAAAACAAACTCAACTTACGACGGAAAGGGTTTGTTTTCCTTTCTTTTTAACGTTGTTTTTTTTAACAAAGTTAATTTTTAAATGCTGTTGATTTCAAGCAAGTAAATAATGCTAGGGATTTCAAAATTTTAAATTTAACATGCATTTCAAATTCGATCTCAAATAAACATAACATTATTTATTTATTAATTATTATGGCGGGTCTTTCGCAATCATTAAGATACCATTGCATTGCATTTGAGATATGAACAGTATATATATATATATATATATATATATATATATATATATATATATATATATATATATACACACACGGAGAAGTTCTAAAGCGAGCCTTAAAAAGCGAACCATCGTCTTTGATGTCTATGGCGACGGTTCAACCCGTCGCCAAACATGGCTATGGCGACGGATCGAACCGTCGCCATAAACACCAAAGACGACGATTCGTCTTTGGTTCGCTCTTTAAGGTTCGCTTTAGAGCCGGACCATATATATATTTATATACCCTATATATATATATACGGATTTACACATTTACAGAATTGATTTAGATAGGCAAATTGTCAGCATTGATTTACGTAATTTAAATCTCTGAGAGTTGCTATTGATCGTGTCCGGTGCTTTTCTTTGCTATCTGCATCTTTTGCAACGAGTCAAAAGCTTGATTTGAGGGAGAGCATGTGTAGTTAGGTCTTCCTTAATTAGCGGTTAGGCGCTACTAGAATTTCATGATACTCCAACAGAGGTCACATGACACATCAGCTTTATATATAATTATGGGTTGGGTTGGGTTAGAATTGTACTCAATATTTAAAAGATTAAAGGATATCAGTCTTAACAATAGACATTAAGCGGGTGGATTGTGTACTATATATATGTATTAGCAAGGATCAAGTGCATACCCCTTATCTTACTCACCCGTGCTTACCCTCCTTTAGGCGACGGTTTCGATCATAGAAACGTCGTTTATACTTTTAGCGACGCTATATGTTGTCTGTCGCTAAAAGTATATAGTGTCAATAACTAACAGCAATTAATAAATGTAGTTGTGTGTGGCCTTCTGTTTTGGTGGCAGGGCCATATTTAATTAGTAGAAGTAGTAGTAGTAGACGATTAAATTAGAGGAGAGAATTAATAGTGTACTATACCAAAAATACAATTGACGAGCTATGTAGATAACCGAAATGAACGTTCCAGGAGCAGAGAAATAAAGAAGACAAGTGTGAAGCTTTCCACCTTTGGAGAGTTTTAGATTAGCTAGCTGCTTATGCACGGAATCTTCAACGGAAAACAAACCACACAAAAGAAATTCAACTTTCTGTCCGTCTTTCCTTGTAATTAACTTTTGGCTCATTGACTTCTGTTGATTTGATGATATATCACATGTGTATTTATATATATATCAACAAGTGTGTATAATTAGTACTTAGATCTTTCCTCTTCTTTAGGTCACCATATATGTATATATATAAACAATCACATATGTTCATGTCACTATTTTAATTAGAGCTAGCCAGCTGGTTCACACACAGGCTCAAACTTAGAAGATATATACATATATATATATATATATATATATATATATAGAGAGAGAGAGAGAGAGAGAGAGAGAGCTAGGAGAATTAAGAATCCATGGGGAGGCCTCCATGCTGTGACAAAGTTGGAATCAAAAAAGGTCCATGGACCCCGGAAGAAGACATTGTTTTAGTCTCCTACATCCAAGAACATGGTCCCGGAAATTGGAGATCTGTGCCTACAAACACCGGTAAACAACCCTCAAGTACTCTATCTACTTCTACATAGCTATATATTTACCCCAATCTTTGTTTCTTAATTCTTTCTTTTGGGAATTTGAGAGTTTCTTAATTAGTCAGCTAGCTACTCTATAATATTTCACTAAATTAACTAGTATGGAGTGAGGCTGTTAATAATCATGCTACTAATTCTTGTTTTACGTACAACAAATGAAAGGGTTGCTAAGGTGCAGCAAAAGTTGCAGACTTCGGTGGACTAATTATCTTAGACCAGGAATCAAGAGAGGCAACTTCACCCCCCACGAAGAAGGAATGATCATCCATCTCCAAACTTTACTCGGTAACAAGTATGTATGTAATCCCTTAATGAATTTCCTTAATTAATTAATTCAGTTGAAGTGAGATTGTGCAATATTAAGTTAATATTATTGATCAAGGAATTTTGAATGTGGACAGATGGGCAGTCATAGCTTCGTACCTTCCACAAAGAACAGATAATGATATAAAGAACTATTGGAACACCCACTTGAAGAAGAAGATCAAGAAGTTTCAATCATCATCTGCTTCAGATCATCATCATCCCTACAAGCTGCCAATAATATCATTGTCAGATCATTCAAAGAATACTTTAACTAGTGACAAAATGAGCATGACTGATCATATCATCGCCCCGAGTGGACATGCCTCAGCAACTCTTATAAATAATACTGCCAATTCCAATTTCTATGCCTCGAGCACTGAGAATATCTCAAGACTCCTTCAAGGATGGATGAAATCTTCCCCGAAGAATGATGCTGCTTCGAATTACTCTCACAGTGTAAACATTAATCCCAAGGCTGAGCACCAAGGCGATGCAGAACTAATATCTAATGAAGAATTTGTGTCCATTTTATCTTTTGATAACTTGAACTCCACCATTGGCAGCTGGGATCATAAGCACACTAATTCATCTGATAAAGGTTCTGATGAAGACGACGATATGAAAGTTGATCAACATATACAAAGGCCAGCGGATCATAAAAGTAATAGTTCTCCTCCCCCTCCATTATCTTTTCTTGAAAAGTGGCTCTTGGATGAAGCATCTACTGGTCAAGTAGAAGAGATGATGGAGCTGCCTTCCATTTTCTGATGAATACAATTTCATATTTTCTGGTTAATTAGTTTATGTTTTCTCCTCTTTCTACTTGATCTCCCTCTAGAGCCTGATGAAAAAAGAGACAATACTTCATGTCTGTTTGATCCCTTTAGTGACTAGTCTTTGTTTTTGATGGGTTCTAAAAAGTTGGAATCTGTTTGCATATTGTGGCTTTTGTTTGTTCTTAATGATTTTTCTTCTTCTGATGTACTGTTAATGTTTTTTTAAAAAAAAATCTTATTTGTTGTATTCATTATAATTAAACAAAACCTTATTTTCTATAATTAGTCCATTAAGTGATCAAATCCTAATAGAGTAATGCTTGGGGTAATTTTACCTTAGGTGAGTTAATTAAATTATATACAGTCGACTGTGAGGGAATGATGGAAATCTCCCGCGTTAAATGACAATACCATATATATATATATATAAGCCCGACTCTGTCCAGCGAACTGGAATGAGCGAACTAAGAGCGAACCGACTATAACGACGGTTTTTTTCGTCGCTATAGCATAAAAAATCGGTTTTTCATGCTATAGCGACGGAAAAAATCGTCGTTATAGCCGGCTCGTTCTTAGTTCGTTCCTTCCAATTCGCTGGAGAAACAGACTGATATATATATATATATATATAGAGAGAGAGAGAGAGGTTCCATCCACAGCAACTGGTTGCTGTGGAGCAACCCTTTTTTAGCCTTGTGTCAATTGTTTTTTGCTCCAGCTACTACAATACAAGGCTAATATATATATATATATATATATATATATATATATATATATATATATATATATATATATATATATATATATAGGGGAATATGGAGGCACACAGCCGTGGAGATCGAAAAAGCTCCAGTAATTATATTGCACAATATCAAAGTTTGCTAGCTTTTCTTTACACCACTTAGGGAGGGTTTGAAAGAATATATTCAAGTAGTTGCGAAAAAATAATGTCACCTTTTGTTGTAAACAAAAGTAGATATGTTAATCATTTAACCATATATATATATTTATACCAATTAATTTATAGATTATGTCATTATATATACTCAGTGGCAGAACTAGAAAGTTTTTGTAGGGGGGTCAAAATTTTTAAACCAAGCGGGTCAAAATTATTAATACCACCACTTGCCTCTTTTGTGCTATGTCGGAATTTCAGTTGGTTTGGTTCACAAACGGTCCCTAAGCAGTGCCACTCTCTGTAGAAACGACCCTTGAAGCAATGCACAGCAAATCCCCAATTAAACCCACTAATTCTAAGCCAAAACAGTCCAACTTTTCTCTCAGGCAAATTATCGAACACCTTGTGTGCGCTCTGAAAACCCAACTAGACAGACCTTGCCTGTAAGAGCTTTAACCAGATTTTCGACAGTGGAAATCACACCAATGCACAGTAAGAAATACACAAATCCAAACAATTAACCCACAAATAGCTTCTGATTGACTAAAATCAAAATTACCTTGAGGGAGAAAATGCACAGTAAGAAATACACAAATCCAAACAATTACCTTTCGTATGTTGGTGATGGACTGCAGCAAAGAAATGGTGAGGGTCGTGCTTAGCAGAATGGAGAGGTTTTGTGAAAAAGAAGGGATGGTCTCCCCAAGAGTCGAGTTCAACTTTTCCTCAAACCCAGTCCCACTCGTCCGAGTCCACAACACTGAAGAAGAAGAAGAAGAAGAAGAAGATGATGATGGCAGAAGAAGAAGGAAGAAGCAGCTAGCCGCCCCCGCCACCGCCACCCTCCCCTCCCCTCCCCTCCCCTCCCCTCCTCTCATCTCCTCTGGTTATGCCTGGACTGCCCGGTTACCGGGGGCAGATGCCCCCGCGCCCCTAGTTCCGCCTCTATATATACTTGGAATTAAAAGTTAAAAAAACTAGTATGTTTTGAAGGTAATACACAGAATTCAAGGGTTAATTTAGTGTTCGTGAATTGAAAATGAATCGGCTATAGTAACTATAGCATAGAAAATTGATTTTCTATTCTATAGCGACATAACCGGTTCATTTTTAGTATATATGGACAATTATCCATAGCATTTATTTACTATGATTTAAAAATTGGCAAATAACATCTCTACTTTCCATACTAATTTTCAATGGCCCTGATTAAACAAGACATCTGCTCGTCCGCTAGTCATTCTAGGGTTCATGAGAATCGGAGCTTGGCTTTGTTTAGTTTCAATACCTTTGTTACGATTTTTCCCAATTTGCACAACTTGTTGTCGATCTACAGTAAATTGTAACTAGGGTTCTTGAGACGGACAGAAATCACACCTTTGCTTTGTTGAGTTTCAAGTTTCAACACCTTTGTTTGGGAAAATCGCAGCTTGGCTATGCTGAGTTTCAAGTTTAACACCTTTGTTTCGATTTTCCTCAATTCGTTTTCATATGCGTCCGCTAGACCTTCTAGTGGATTAGTTGTTTTTTACTCTTTAATCGACTAATTGGGGTCATAATTGTCCGAAATTTTCATTAACCCAATCCGCTAGAACTTCTAGCGGACGACGATTTCATGTTTTAAATATGTGCCCTTGATAATTCTAATAGACGGTTAAAATGATATATGCCACTCTAATACATGTTATGGGGTTATTCCCACACACATATATATGATGCATGAATGTTTTATTTTCATAATTTCTGAAATAGTTAATTTGGGATCATTTGATTTTTGTGGTGGGCCCGTATATAATTTGATATTTTGATTTTGATTCAATTTTAACTTTTACTAACTTTATAAGTCAATATTTAGTGTCACGAAAGTCTTGCTATGGTAATGGTATATACGTACGTAGTATAAAAAGAGAAGCGAAAGTGAACAATAAATAATATACTAGAGATCTAGTTGGTTTGGTTTCAACAAACACCCCATGCATCCATTCAACTTTTAAGGAAAATGAGGCAGGGGAACATGTGAACTCCTTTGACCTATCGGTGCTGCCATCTTCAATTACTTACTGATTTATATATCCACCCATGCAAAACCTTTTAACATGATCTGTAGGGATTGGCTGATCGATGATATATGATCATATATATATATATATATACATTATGAAATTTTCTCGATCTCTGATCCTACTATCTACAACACCAACCACGTACAGAATTAATGCCACCTTTCACTAAAGTCTAAGTATTTCACAAGAAAAGAAAATAAGAAACACAAAAATTAAATAATTGGGTTATTGAAATTGAAAAGGCAAATTGTACAAGTGCTTTGTGTGTGTGTGTGTGTGTATATATATATATATATATATATATGGGAGATGATCCATGGAAAACGTTAGATATTAACACTATTTCAACTAACGCTAATCTAGCCGTTCAATATTAGAGTTAATGGCTGAGATGAATGCCCAGCCGCTAGAGGGAGTAGCGGCCAGCAATAAATTAAAAAATCATCTCTGCTGGCCGCTAGAGGGAGTAGCGGCCAATCAAAACGTCGACGTTTTGACTGGCCGCTACTCCCTCTAGCGGCCAGCAGAGATGATTTTTTAATTTATTGCTGGCCGCTACTCCCTCTAGCGGCCAGTAGAAAGGATTTTTTAATTTGGCTCATGCTCCAGCCGCTAGAGGGAGTAGGGGCAACAATTTTTTTTGGCTTAATTACATTATCCTGCTCACATACTATTTATTAATCAATAAATAAAATAATAAAAAATTATAAGAATAACTATAAGGATAATCAATAATTATCTTTATACTTATTAAGATATTATCCATATACATATTGCTTATTAATCAGTAAAATAAAATAATAAAAAATTATAAGGATAATTATAAAGATAATCAGTAATTATCTTAATAAGTATAAAGATAATTATTGATTATCCTTATAGTTATTCTTATAATTTTTTATTATTTTATTTATTGATTAATAAATAGTATGTGAGAGAATAATCAGGATAATGTAATTAAGCCAAAAAAAATTGTTGCCCCTACTCCCTCTAGCGGCCGGAGCATGAGCCAAATTAAAAAATCCTTTCTACTGGCCGCTAGAGGGAGTAGCGGCCAGCAATAAATTAAAAAATCATCTCTGCTGGCCGCTAGAGGGAGTAGCGGCCAGCAGAGATGATTTTTTAATTTATTGCTAGTCGCTACTCCCTCTAGCGACTGGGCATTCATCTCAGCCATTAACTCTAATATTGGACGGCTAGATTAGCGTAAGTTAAAATAGTGTTAATATCTAACGTTTTCCATGGATCATCTCCCTATATATATATATATATATATATATATATATATATATATATATATATATATATATATATATATATATGGGAACTCATCCATAGCAAACATTTGCTGCAGCAAACAAGTTCTCCCTGCCGCTACAGCCTGTAGCGGCAGTGTGGGCAGTGTGTGCCATATGACTATAATATAAAAATGAGTTTATTTTTAGGTATACATAATGTAAAAATAAAAGATAATGATAAGATAAGTATGAATAAAAGATAATGATGAGATAAGTCTGAATAAAAGATAAATTTATTTTATAATAAAAGATAAATTTATTTTATTATAAAAGATAAATTTATCTTTTATTATAAAATAAATTTATCTTTTATAATAAAATAAATTTATCTTTTATTATAAAATAAATTTATCTTTTATTATAAAATAAATTTATCTTTTATGATAAAATAAATTTATCTTTTATTATAAAATAAATTTATCTTTTATTCAGACTTATCTCATCATTATCTTTTATTCATACTTATCTTATCATTATCTTTTATTTTTACATTATGTATACCTAAAAATAAACTCATTTTTATATTATAGCCATATGGCCCACACTGCCCACACTGCCGCTACAGGCTGTAGCGGCTAAGATGGACTAAAAAGTGGCATATAAGCTCTAAATCGTCCATTACATTGATGAAAGGCTGCGATGTACTTCCTCCATCCCAAATTAATTGCTCAATTTTGATTCTTTTTAAGTCAAATTGACTATTTTTAGAATTAATAATTAAGCATATATAAATATATTTCTAAAATTATAAAAATTTGGGTTAGTAATAAATTGTATATATTTTCTTTTGGTTATAATCTCTTCACCTATATTTTAGTAAAAATAGTAAAAATATTAGTTTAAAAAATGGTCAATTTAATTTTAAAAAATTAAAACTGAACAATTAATTTGGATAACTACAGTCCGTTAGTAATTCTACCAGACATAATTAGTAAAATAACTGCACGCTTATGCCCCCCATTTAGCTCATTTAGCCAAGAGAAAACAAATACAGAATATACACATTCTAAGAAGAGCAACAATATTTACATCTTTAGAGTTGATAGATTCTCCAAGTCCTCCATTTTCCCCACTCATTACCACTGGTACACCTCCGAGTTCACTGACCCGCTTCGAATCCTCCACGTTTACGACACCGTTTTCCATGACTTCTCTGCTTCTCTAAGCCCAGCTCAGGCTGCTTCACTTCTCCAGCATCCTTCAATCCTCGCCGCCGCCAACTCCACACCACTCGTTCCCCTCAGTTTCTCAGTCTTCAAACCCAGCGCGGTCTTTGGTCTGAATCAGATTATGGCTCTGATGTAATTATTGGAGTTTTTGATACCGGAATTTGGCCGAAAAAACGTAGCTTCTCCGATCTGAATCTTGGACCTGTTCCCAAGAGTTGGAAAGGGGTTTGTCAAACTGGAGAGAAGTTCAGCGCAAAGAATTGTAATCGGAAAATCGTTGGAGCTCGGTACTTCTCCAAAGGCCACGAAGCCGGTGTGGGTTTTGGGGGATTCGGAGGCGGAATCAATGATACTATCGAGTTTAGGTCTCCCAGAGACGCGGACGAGCACGAGACTCACACCGCCTCCACTGCTGCCGGCAGGTACGCATTTCAAGCGAGCTATTCCGGTTATGCTGCTCTTCTTGCTCTGTTTATTCCGGTTATTTTGTACATACTGCTCTTCTTGCTCTGGTTTTGTATAGGTAATTTGACTTTCATCATCCGGTAGTATGTCTAGCGGACGCTGTACATATTGCTTATTTTGCTCTGTTTTTGGTCTATTGGAGGGGCATAAGTGTCCAAAAATTTGGTTAAACACGTCCGCTAGAATTATTAGCGGACACTGAGTTCCTAATTCTAATCGCAGCCTTTCATCAATGTAACCGACGGTTTAGAGCCTAGATGCCACTTTTTAGTCCATAGCATATAGATGTTGTGGATCATTCTCCTATATGTGTGTGTGATTGTTCTTTGGGGATGATATTAATGTATCATGCATTAATCTTGCACTCTTTAAGTTGCCAGCTATGATAGGTAGACGGACCATTTATGGGAACCCTAATTAATAAATTGAAAATGAAAGGCAGCATGATGATCAGTTTTGTATATATCCCTCTATTTAATTTGCTCTATTATAGTAGTAATTGTGATACTTAATTCACATATTATCCTTCAATATTTGGTACGGTATTATTATTATTATTATTATTATTATTATTATTATTATTATGTAGTTAACTTCATAACCTAATTACTAGCTACTCCCTCTTTTCTTCACAAAAAGAGCCATTTTTATTTGGATAAGAATATAAATATTTTTTGAGTGTGCTTGGATAAGAATATAAAAGTTTCAATTTTATTATTAAGTCATTCATCACTATTAAAATAAACATTAATATATTTAAAGATAAATATGAAATAAAAAAAATTCAATAGATTTTTTTATTTTTTTGTATAGTGGCGGTAGTTGGTTGATATATCGTTGGTGCCATTCAATCTTCGGGTACTGAAAAATTTACATGTCAGTCTTTCAATGGCAGTACGACGGTATATAAAGGCTCTTTCCGGTGGAGGACAAGGAGTGGAAGCTAAGCATATTTTAGATAAAGATTTCAGTGTACAATTAAGACTCTAGAAATAGCATGATTTACAAAGAATCAAACATGCACATGCAGCCATAACTTTATTTACAGAAGAAAATACCGTTAAATATATCTATGAAAGCATATTTGAGAATTTATTTTGTTATTTCTCTCACACCAATGCCATGTACAAATCTTAGTTTGACATAAATTAAACCATACTTATTGTTTAGGATAATTAAGTACTATTGATTGAAATATATATATAGTTTTATGAAATTAACCATCATTTTAGCTAGTGATTTAATAATTAGGTTCTAGCCAATCAGATTCTAATGCCTAGGTGAGTCATTTTCTTCTAACTTGCATGCTTTGTTAAACCTTTGATGCCACTACTTTTAATATTGCAATTTTCTTATGCGTGCCGACATGACGTTCAGTGAAATAAACACAAATAACAGACACACACACACACACACATTTTTATTTATATTTATAAAAAAATAATTCATATCGTGTAATTATTATGGAGTAAAAATTAACATACACTATTTATACTATTAAAAGCAAAAAAGAAACGTTCAAAATTAAAAATTAAAAATCAACGTTTGCTACTATTACTGATGAACGGTTAAAAAAACACATATTATCCGCTATTATTAATAACGAATGCTAATCAAAATAAGTGTGGGACTTTATTAACTAGAGTTTAAGATTTATTAACTACAATTTAAAGTTTATAAATTAGGATTAAGAGTTTGAAATTGTCATGAATTGACTTTTAAATATTAATAATAATTATATAATTTAGAACAAAGGGAGTATAATATAGTTCCTTAGAAAATATTCCATCCGTCCCTAATTATTTGACGTTTGTTCAAATCTAGGAGAATTAATAAAAAAAAATTCAAAATTACCCATCATTACTTTGCCTATTTTGTTGATACTTTAAACTCTAAAATGTCAAATAATTAGGGAGGGATGTAATAAGCAATAAGTTTAATAATTCACAAGTATCTATGATACATATATTAATGAATAACGAAACATGGCATGTGTTTTTTTTTTTTATCAAATACTACATAATTGTTTCTAAGCATAATTGTTTTTGGAGCAACCAATTAACTTATCTTAAGCTGCCTAAATTGCATGTTTATTGAAACTTGAAATTTTTGAGTATAAAAGAAAGAAGAAAGAGAAGCAAGTGGTATCTAAAAAACTGAGTGAGTTTTTATTTTTTATAATTATATAATCCCTCTATTATTCCTTAAGAGCATTTCTAAGAGTAGTAAAAAAAAATCAAATTGAAGTTTGTTGACCTACGTGACAATTTGAAGAGCATTATTTGTTACTTTCATATTTCGTGCCTCGTCAATCTATTTAATTCAATGAGTTGTACATCAAATTCATCAAGCATAATAAAAAATTTTAGTCTTTAATTGTAGATTTGAAAAGTGAGAAGGAGGTTACAGATTTGAAAGAGTGAGAATGAGGTTGCAGATAAGGGTGTAAATAAACCAAGTCGAGCCGAGTATTGAGTTGCTCAGATTTGGTTCACAAAATTTATCGAGTATAAAATAAGATTTAATTTTATTGAGGCTCATTTGGCTATCGAGTCGTGCCCGATCTAGAATCGAGCCCGAGAAGTTTAAAATTTTCAAACGAATATGATCTGAGTATAAATAGAAAATTACAATTTGAGAAGGTTCAAGTAACTTATCGAACTTTAAAGTTTACTCATATTTGACTCATTTATTTTTCAAGTCGATCGAGCCTGAACTGTTTGCTCATTATATAGTCTTAGTTGCAAATTTGATAACTAAAGTTGAAGAGGCTGTAGGAGAGGATTTTTTTGATGTGACTCACCTATTTGAGTGGTTGAAGAGGCTATTGGAGATGTTCTAATATATGTTATTTTAGAATTGTTCACAAGTATTAAGAAAACGATTATATAGTATTAAATATAATATTAATTGTTTATATTATTCTTGTAAAGAAAGTGTTATTTATTGGACATAAAATTAAATAGCGAGACAACCAAATGTTATATTTAATACTTGAGGTAATATTGAAAACTAAGCATGTTTAATTGAAATTCTCAAACGACAAATATTAAAAGACAAAAACACTATAAAAAGAGGCTAATGCTACGTTTGGATTGAAGCAATAGAATGAAGAGTTGAATGATTCATTCTATTCTAGTTGGAATGAGTTATTTCTTATGTTCTCTCTCTCCCAAAGAATCAAACACAAATTTTTTATTTCATATGAACGAGTCATTCCATTCTCACATTCATTACTCTAATCCAAACGTAGCATAAGGGAGTAGTTCATTACATCCAACATTATCCTTGAAATTAAAAAATTTGGAAGTATACATAAATGGATTTATATTTATTAGTGTTAATACCTTTTCTTATTTCTTCTTCTTCTTTTTTAAATTTTTTTACATTTGAATTTGGTATTATTATTTTAAAAACATTTTTTAAGTCACAAATGTAACCTAAACGGAAGGATCCACCCGACTCCAGTCTTTGTACATACAATTGAAAGCGGTCAAATTGGCATCTTCCACCATCACACTCAGCATTCAGTGCGCATTTAGCTCACATTAATCGTCTTGTTTTCGAGTTGACAACTCAAACTCAATGGACTTTTCCTGTGAGCAAAGTGAGGGTACCTTAATCAGGGTCTGTTTGGCTTATCCCATAATACTATTAGCGATAACTGGAATCTTCATTCTATAGTAGATTATATTATATATAGAGTCTCTTTTTTCAGCGAACAATCGGTTATATTATAGCCGATTTGTTTTTGTTTTCACTCCTGTGATTCGCTGGAGAAGGAGACCGATTATATATATATATATATAAACACAGAAATCCTAGTGCATAAATATTTATGAAACAACAATTTTTAAAAACTTATGCTTGTAGCATCTTGTATTTGTATATTTATTAATTAACGCAAGGCTCTAATATTATTTAAATTCTAACAAGAATGAAACCTTGGATATTTAGAGATAAAATATGCATGGTTTTATAAAAGTTGATCCGGCAGCATATATAAATTTATACTGTAGTAGTCATCTCAATTTTGACCTATTATGTATAAACCACTGATTATATCTTTCGCGGTAGAAATATATCTCGCTCTAGCTAGCTGTGTTCTAGTAGACTTCGGGGCGTCCCAGAAAACCAAATCATTTTCAATATTCGTCAGCCATGAACTAAAATGATTTTCGACCAATTTCATCCAACTCTCACATGGAATTGAAAGATAATAATATGGTACGTCTTGAGATATGTTTATTTGGACTAGGTTTATCTGGTGGGTCATAGTTCACTTGGCGTAAGTCTCCCCATATAAGAATATGTTTTGGGCAGTGAGAGAATTTTAAGAAATCTAGTATTTCTAATTACATTTAATTTCCAACTAAAAGTGTCAGGATTTTATCCGACTTCTTTAAGGAGATTCAATTCTATCCCATGAGAAAATTTATTTCCATACGAGAACGGGCATGGAGGAGACGTGATCACTATAAATAAAAGGATGTACAATATTTATTTTCAGTACTAAACCTTTAAGCGTCCGTCCATTGATAACCTTATTCAGCATGTATTTATTCTCACGCCGGAGTTATCTCCCGATGGCTCAAGCCGTCAAGTTTTTGTGTGTGACTTTGTCTCTGTGCATGATTGAATGCGCTATTGGTGATTGGTCGTAGACGAATCTTGGCGTTGATATTGGAGCTAGAAGGAGGGTCGTTTAGTGCTAGTTAATTTTCAATCACACAAGAGTTTAATTGGAGTCATGGTGACGAGCAATGCGAAAACAGTCTTAGCACGAGACAAAACGATCGACCCCTCTTCTCAACCCAAGGGTGGTTCAGTCAAAGACAGGTTGGGGCCTTTCCCTCACGTCTCCGACAGGCTCGGGTCCCACACTAATCATGTGGGCCCGTCAAAGGAGATGACGACTCTGGTCAAGAGGCGATTGTTTTCGACTGCATAGAAGGCGACAGATCCTCATAATCGTGTCGAATATCGAAGTTCAAAATATAATGGTCGGGACGAAAGGGAGTCAATCTTGGCCAGGAAGATGCAGCAGAACAAAGACGCTATGAAGGTCCTATGCCTTCAACAAAAAGAGTTGGACGCTTAGATGACACTACTGATGGGTGGCGAGGAGGTCTCGTCTAATCACCATCGGCGATGAGAAGCATCGCCAGAAAACCGATTCAGGACACATCATTCGGACGGTTCTAGGGACGAGAAGTGCTAGCGCAGGAGCCGCTCTTGTGAAAGAAGCAGCGAAGGACGAGGAAGGTCGGAACAGAGACGACGGATGGCCTCTCCAGAGCATAATCAGGATATGTGTCAATCATCCCCCGGAGAGATAAGTCCGAGACACTTGCCCGAAGGGTTGTAGAGTTGGAAAAGAAACTTACAGCGGCCAATCAGGAGAAGGAGATTCTGATTTTCCCGAACTTAATCTCGTCGTGGAAGAAGCTCTGTGACAAGTTTCATGGCCAGTTCGGGAGCAACAAAAGGAAGGGGGAGCCAAAAGGAGGGGCATGCCGACTACTTCCCTGATGCAGATATGACAATACTCTAGTGAAACGTTGAGTCAGTACGTAAAACGATTTCGAAAGGAGATTGGAGCAGTGACAAATTTGAATGGTCCTCGGAACCTCGGATACTTTATCACGAGGTTGGATGTGGTGAGATCAAAGAAACTGGTGAAAGATATGATGTTCAATGGCTCGAAAAATTTGGCTAAAGCGTATTTCATTGCAGTTGAGGAGGCTATGAGGAGTCTGAGGCCGAATGCATTCTCTTCGGAGAAACCCAGAACAAGAACACTTAAACAAATGATCAAGCAAAAAAGAACTTGCTATGTGAAACTGGAGAAAATATTGGTATAAGACGTACCTGATGCTCCAAAGAAGAACCATCAAAAGGGACTTCCAGTCTTTGCTTTAGATTTTTGAGTCTTTCTTCCTGGAAACATATACTTAGTGTCAAGACAAACAAACTAAAATCAAATATGAAAACATAACAAAAAATATTTTCGTTTGTACTTTCTGGTAATTAAATTAGAAAGATAGGTGAAACTCAAAACCCTTTTCCATTGTTTTAACATCGACTTGCAATTTATTTGTTTTCTTCCTCTATACTTTGTAGCAGTCAATTTTCTTATTTGTTAGTATTACCAGCTGTTACAACTGTTGGGGGATTTCAAGTAGGAGAAGACCTCATTTGTATTTAGCTCCAATTCTAATTTTTTTTTTGGTGAACGATATAAATATATATTCATCAGTGGAGTACAAAATTTAAACTCATTCAAATTTGAAGAATACATTACGAATGAATAGAAATAATGGGAAACATGATTATAAAATACAATATTACATGCTGAAAATAATTAATTAACAATCCAAATCTTTCTTGTTCTTCCATCTCAAGCTTGATTAGGAATTTGTTTTGGCTTCACATACCAACGGTTGAGACGTTCTGATGCTCTTATCACCTATAAGAATTAAAACCACCTTATCAGCACAAAAAGCATAAGAACCCTAAGAAAAATACAGCTTTTACATATTTAAAGGAAGATCTATATGATAAACTCTTTATACTTATTAAAACTTCAGTTTACTTTTCACCCAATTACCTGTTGATCCCAATTTGTTCTCCATGTCATAACGCAAAGTGCGAATGACTGAGTTACCCCCCCCCCCCCCCCCCCACAATCATTCCAATCCATATGCCCTGTGAAATCGAGATTATATTTCAGTAAAAATGAAAATAAATGAAGAATTAGAGGTTTTTAAACATCTTTTCTCTTTTCTCATAGGTAAAACGACTTGTATTTTGCTCACAAGTAAAATGGCGACACAAGTTGTGTACTTTTAAATAGAATGACTTGATGCTAGAGTCATTACAATACTAGGAAAAAGAGACGAGAAAATTATACTCCCTCCATCCTAAATGAGATTCCCATTTGACATTCTAACATTTTTCTTGACATTGAATTTAGGTCACTTTGATATTAAAGATGGAAAATTTAGATGAATGACACTTTACCTTGACTTGAAGATTGGCCACATATCCCAGCAAAACTCCAACTGGAATTCCAATCACATAAAAGCAAACCAAGTTGACAATTGCCACAGTACCTTGCAAACCAGCCCCAACTGCCACCCCTGCCAAGGTTTAAATATACAGATATATTAGGCAAACATCTGTTACTATGTAAGCAGGTAAATGTTTCAATTAAAAAACAAAAACATTCGTAACATTAGAAAACTTGTTACTTACATGAGACGACTGGATAAATGCTGTTTAGCAAAACTGAGAAAGAGAGGAGAATAGAGAGGTCCGATACAGTAGTTGCAACTTCCACATCATTTGTAAACAAGTAGGCGAGTTTATTGCCAAATGCTAAGCAGAGAATAAAGAAGAATATCCCTATCGACAACGAAGTACCAATCAAGACTTTAATAGAAAATCTCGCTGCTTTAGCATCTCCCCTGCCTAGTTCATTCGCAACCCGCACGCTGTACAACAAGAGAGAGGGGGGTAGAATTTAAGAAAAATAATGGCTACAAAATTGAAGGGAATAGCATGCTTGTGGGGAAGATTGACATACCATGCAGCACCTAGAAAGCCCAGGCTTATCATAAATTCCCATGCATTAATATTGAGGCTGCAAAACTATGACAATGAGTATCATATCCTTTGAAATAGCAAATTGTGAAGGAAGCAAGTATTTGAAAAAAGTCTCACCAAATGGAGAAGGCAGATATAGCAACCTCAGCATTTTTCATATACCCCGCAATCAAGACTAGTACAGCATTATACTTAATATACCCCGCAATCAAGACTAGTACAGCATTATACCATAACTCTAAGCTACAAAATACACAAAAAGAATTAGTGCATTGAAATTCATAGTAGAAACAAGTTGCTAAAGTTTAAACAAATTTGGAGCTTGAATAAACTATGAGTTAAATGTTTTAACCTGTATAGTAATATATTAAAAGGAAATTTTTGGTTTCTATTCATGTCTTGAGTATAAAACAACAAACATGTTTTTGCTTCTCAGGCATTGCCATTTGAGCAACGTTAGGGCTGATGCAATAACATTTCTCTTAGTCTAAACAAAATAATAAACAGAATTTAAGCTCATGACATTGGTGTGTATGGTTGTATTGGTAGGTCAAGTGTGTTCCCTCTTGGCTCCAACTCAGAAATTCAGCTATTCTTTCTCCTTATCACTGACCAATATAAGTAGAAGGCAGGCCAATTTCGGTATAGTTAGTTATTGTTACTTTACATTTACAAGAACAGTCTACAAACTGCCTTAATTCTATTTATATAGTGAAGTAGCTGTATCATTTGGCTTTCAAATATTTTATTTTTTGTCTACATGGTTTATTTATTAGAATCATTATTAAGTATTTTTATCTCCCTTAGCCCAATTGTTCACTATAACATAGCATGAAGCCTATCGAGGCAGAAAAGGAATATCAAATTACCAAAAAAACATAAATAAATCAAGCAACAGAAAAGCTTACCAAACCATAAAACCAGATGATAATGAGAGCTTGACTACAGGAAATATATCCAAGAATGTAGCTTTTGAGAACCCTTTCCATGAATGAGGGCACCAACCACCAAAGATGTAAATAAACTGTAACACTCCAGTCCCACATCGAAAAATAGGGAAAAAATTTGTCTGCATATAAGGAAGTAAGTTACTACTAATAGTACCTTCAAATCATGACCTTTTGGGAGCCTGTGGTGGACTAAGATGACCCAAAAAGATACTATTGGGCCAGTAGTTTGAGGCCTTATTTTGATGGATTTGATTCGATTCGGACTTGGGATTTGACCCAAGATTTATTCCGGACTCGGGATTTGACCCGGATCGTTTCATATGGTATCAGAGCCGACTCTCGAAAGCTCGGGTCGGATCATCCGATCGGGTTGCTGGTAATATTATCCCACAATGGAGAGATGGAGATCCGGAGGTGGGGACACGAAGTCAGCCGGTATTATCCCACAATGACTAGAGAGACAAAGATCTTTGGGCCGTGTGTGTGATCGGTTCTGACGGAGACGTCAGAGAAAAATTTGTCTGCATATAAGGAAATAAGTTACTACCAATAGTACCTTCAAATCATGACCTTTTGGGAGCCTGTAGTTGGCTAAGATGACCCAAAAAGATACTATTGGGCCAGTAGTTTGAGGCCTTATTTTGATGGATTTGATTCGATTCGGACTTGGGATTTGACCCAAGATTTATTCCGGACTCGGAATTTGACCCGGGTTGTTTCATAAACTCTCTCAATACCACAAACCAAGATGATATAGACAATGCACCCATCGCACCAGGCACGCCTAAGTTCAGTTTATACACAAAGATCCACGACAAAGGAAGATGGAGTATGAACTGGAAAATTGAGAGCCATGCAATAAGCATGTTCTTTAACTGTGCTTGTAGGTACATCTGGATGGTCAAGCTAAAAACAAAACTATAGACAAAGGGAATGAACCACAGAGAGATATATCCACCCCTTTTTGCTATAGCATCTTCCTGGCCAAGTAGCGAAAATAGTGGTGCTCCAAAAACAAAAATAGGGAGCAAGACCGTCAAAGAAATGAAATCGACAATCCATGATCGTTGCAAGTAAATACGCATCATATGGTATTGCCCTGCTCCAAATGCTTTCCCACAAAGTTTTTCAGTTGCACTTGACATCCCCAACTGCAAACAGAAACAAATATTATGATAGTGGCATTAACATATACTAAAAGGCTATGAAAGCATCTCTAACCATTTCAAACCCTGCAAACACAAATGCATGTTAAATAGTTTCAATTATAAGAACTCACCAATATTCCATTTACAAACCGCACGCTGAGAGTTTATACAAGGGCATAGCCAGCAAGATCTAATTGACTTAAATGCCCAACAAATGATTGTGTGACCACTATAGTTCCAAATGCAGCCACTTTTGATAAAATACCAGGTAATGCAACCTTCCATATTTTCTTGGATTCTTCCCAAATCCTCAATTTCAAATCACCTTCTTCTTCTACTTCTGGTCTAAGCAGCCCCTCTTGCACTCCGTTATCCATATTTCTGGAAAGAGTATAAAAGAAAAAAATTAGACCAAAGCTGTACTCTGCTCCCCCTTATTTATAGTCATACTAAACTTTTTCCTATATATGACCAAAAATTGTCATTATATTTGTTAATTAAAAAGTTCCAAGCGGGGAATTAATGTGAAACTACAAATATCATTTGAATGTCGTCTGTTATTTTTCCCAGCCCCAAGGGACTTTACTAAAATATCCTAAGAAAGATAACTGCAACATTTGCTTGTGTGTTTTGCTATTTATAACTATATCTTTTCATTTTTAAGTTCTGCAACATACTCAAATTGTTATGAGACAACTAGTAAGATTCCCCTAAAAATTTATATGCGGTCAACAAGTATATTTTGGTAACATTTCCTTTTTGGCTCTTAGAATTCGTGCTTAAATTAAGTAGGCAATTAATAATGACAGAGCAATACGTGTTGCTAAAAGTGCACAAGTGGAGCCAAAACAAATGCAAAAGTATTGCTAAATGCATATTTGTTCCGGACCTCTAGCATTGTCAACAACCTTGAATTTATCAAAAAATTGACAAAAAGAGAAAAATACGGAGTAGGATCCCTCTACTACACCTCTATCCTCCAATTTCTCCCAATACACATTTAGCGATGCTTTTAGCGACACAGTTGCTTGCAATGAATTTTATATTGACATTAAAAGCAATATTTGTGTCGTTGCATGTGTATTGGGAGAAATTGAAGGATAAGTATACTAGAGGGGATCCTAATTCGAAAAAATACTAATCGGCAAAACCCGACAAGAACAAGTTGAGTATTTACTCCAAGTGAGAATGCCAATTTTCAGATACATTTGTTCAGTCATTCAAGCCAAAAAATGGCCTAATTAACCAAATATAATTAATCTAGAGTAAAATACATTGACACCCCTTATAGATAATCATAATAACACTCACCACCCTTGTAGTTTTTCAAATAACAGCCAGTATCCCTCTAGTCACAATATGTAACATTCACTACCCTAGTATGGTTGACCAACTAATATTCAAAAATATTTTTAATATAATGTCTAATATACCCTTCAAGTTATAATATTTAATATATCTACTAAATATAAATTTGTATATTATAATTTTTACTTAACTCGATTTAATTAATTAAATTATGAACTTGTGCAATAAATAACATAAATGTCAAAAAATAATAAATATTCATTTTATTAGGAAAATAAAGGCATACGCTTTTTGCTAATTAAATTTCTCAAAGATTAAAATTTACGTAATATACATTCAAATACATTTTTTTTTGTAATTAAAAGGTAAAATTTTAATACCCATAAAAATATAAATTAATGCAAAAAAATTTATAATTATATTAATTATTTTTCTCAAATATTAACCTAAACATAAATCACACTTGAGCATAATTATTTGCAGTAAAAATGACAAATGTTGTTACTGAGAAAAAGTATATATTAAAAGAAAATTTTGTTTACAAAGATAGAGGTAGTAATAAATATTATTATATTTTCTTTTATTTAACATTGCACAAAAACAACACCATATACTAAAAAAATATAATCAAAATCATAATATGAAACTAAGAATTCAAATAATAATATTTGTCATTAAACATAAAAAACTAAACTATCAACATACTCAATTACTCTAATTAGAACTCCATTAATAATTTAATTTAAATTTTTAAAATTTTTTATCATTTATCCAAAAAATATGTGCTAATTAAACTAAATTAATTTTTTTTATAAGTTACCAACAATTTGAATGAGATAGTATTAATTACAATAAAACTATAATTAAAATATATTGTATTAAAAAGGATAATTAAACATATATATATATATTATTTAAGAATTAAAATTTGATAACATACCACGGTAAACATGTAATTTTATCTGTTTTAGTCTACTCTAAAAACTTCTGGGGATACTAGCTATTATTTAAAAAACTAAAGAAGAGGTGAGTGTTTATGTGTTATTATAGTTATCTAGAAGGGGTGTTAGTGTATTTTAGTCATTAATCTATTGGTTATTAACAGGCCACACCACTCCATCATTGTGCTACTACTTTTCAATATCTTAATACTAATAGTAGTAAAATAATAATTATTAAATTTAGGAATAAACTCTCTTTTGGAAGAGAGGGACCGAGGGAGTATATTATAATTACTATATACCTAAAAGGGATAAAACAATGAATCAAGAAAAATAAAGCGTAATTTTACGTTACTCCGAAGATTTCTTCAGTAATCAAAGTAGTATGAAGAATAAAGAGGGAAAATAATAGAACAATAAAGGAGGAAAACGTATATAGATAGATCTGTATAATGAATTAGCCCAAACACGGTCAAATATGATATCTGAAATCTCATCCAAGAACTCCATTTAGAAATCAATACATCCTCACAGTCTTACACCAACAAAACTCAAACTGAGTATTTTTCTTGTATCAGATTATACTAGTATACAAAACAATATATCGCAAAATACATATATATTGTAAATATATATAAATAATACTATATAACACAGAGAGAAAGAGAAACTTACAGATAGCTAGAGTAGAAAAGAGTTTGGATGCTGCTTGTGCTTCAGCTATTCAGCTGCATGTGTACTAGCTGAAGAACTGAAGAAGACAGAGGTGAACAGATTAGGCAGGGAGAGAGGGGCTCTGTTTGGGTGATGAATAATAAGAACACTTAACCATTTAATGCAGTGATGATTGCGTCCACGTTTCTCAATTTAAATAGAGGAGAGAGTGTGGAAACAAACGATCCCTTTATTCAGCTAGCTACACACCCACCAAACCACCGAGCCACCATTCCGCCGTAGGTGGGTTAGTAATGGCGGTAACCCCTCTTGCGTGACTTCGCGCGGGGCGGCTATTAGTTGTCACACCACCCAATAAGAGGGAACCAGTTTATTTTTATTTTTGGAAAAATACATAGCAAATCAATTTTAAAATATTTTAATTGATTTTAAAACCAATAAGAGGGAACTGGTTTATTTTTATTACAGAATTATTTTTGGGAGAATACATAAGGGAATCAATTAAAAATACTTTTAAATGATTTTAAAAGGTTAAAGGAAGTCTTATTTTTAAAACAGAGAAAAAATATGTATGTTTTTGTCGTTGTCTATATAATAAACCAGGATTCATTTTGAATTTTTTATCTTTATATAATAAAACAAAAATCATTTTGAGTTTTTTATTTGACAAAGTACAAGAACGGTTCAGATTTCATCTCAATTCTTCTAACTTAATCTAAAGACTCACATTTCATCTCACACTAAAAATTTCTGCCCAAATCAAATTCACCCCTAAAAATTTTCGCTCAAATTCACCCCTAAAACCTCATTTAATTTGAATAGGAGAGAGTAAGCTTTACGTGTATTTTTTCAAATAACATTTGAAACGTATTTTATATGGTTATAATCATTATATTCATATTTATTTCTTTTGACTTTTAGATGTGTTTGATTTGGATCCGGTTAGTATGAAGTTATTTTTTTAGTAAGTTGGTTAACAGACCAATAAAATACTGACACACATACAATCTCGCATGCGTGTCAGTATTCTATTGATCAATTGATCAACTTACCTCAAAATAAATTTCATACTAACCTGTTTTGTTTGATTTGTGTCAAATCAATGTTATATTTTTATAATATAATAAATTATTATTTGATTTATTATTTTAGTCAAGTAGAAGAAGAGAGGGGGGGGTTGACATTTAATGTTGAGATGATTACTTCCACTGTAGAAACGAATAAATAGGGAAGGAGAGAGAGGAAACAAACGATGCCTTATTCAGCCACCCACCAAGCCCACCGTTCCCATGGCCATGGAGATGGAGGTCTTTTGCGTTGACGGGTAGATACACCTCACACAACTAACCATGCCATGCCTACGCGCGGGGGCGGATATTAAATGTCACACCCAATTAAGATGAAACTACTTTTTATTTGTTTGTGTTAAATACAATAACGAATTTTGTATTAAGAACTTTAAAAATTACTATAATTTTTTTAATAGATTTAAATGTATTTTAATTGATTTTAAAAGGTTAAAATAACTCTTATGTTTAAAAAAAAAGTTTGTATTTTTTTTGAATATTAAATTATTGTCAACAATAAATTTTATAATTAGCACTGAATAATTCACAATTGTATTTACTAAAACAAAATAAATCTTATCAAATTAACTTCAAATGGAATTTTATTTTTATTTATAAATAGTATAGCTAAATATTTATAATCAACTTATAGCTAAATGGAGTACCATTTTTACACGTACGTACGGGGATATAAATAGCACAAATCCAATACGTTAGCTTGTCAGCAAGATTGAGAACTTTGAAGCTTCCTCTTCCAAGCTCATTTTACACTCGAATATTTTAAAAGACGAAATGGTCGAGGAAAAAGCTGTAGGAAATCATTCGCCTGAGGATGAATTTTTTTTCTTTGTGTGTGTGTGTGTGTGTTTGTGTGTGTGTGTCAGGCCATAACAAACTAATAAATGAATTTCCTGAAAAATCACTCAAAGTTGAATTCTTTTACAATCAGAAGTACAATATACAAAACATGAAAGAATACAAGAATCTATTCTCCAAAAACCACAAACTGGCCACTCTTCAACAACTAAACTGAAAAAAAGAAGAAGAAAAACTTCAAGAAATCAAATCAAAACTCATTCTTGAAGGGATCCATAACAACTTATAGACACTAAAAGAAAGAAACACAAAAAACAACTATCACAAGCCAACTCATAAAACCCCAAAACCCATTCTGTTTAAAGTCCAAAAGCAACATCATCTTTTTATCCTTGTTATTTTTATTCTCCATCAGAATCACTTGAGCTCGGAACTGGAACTGGAGCTCGATCTATGAGAATTTGCCTTTTTTATGTTCAGCATCAGATTTTCTCAAATCTTCAGATGTTTCAGCTTCTTTGGGCCGCTTTTCTGCAGAACCTGAGCTAGATTCTACCAAACCAGATACTTCACTGATCGGCTCAATGGCCTTACTGGAACGCACTTCATTTACCTCAGATTCCGGTGATTCTATTTCAGAATATGACATCGCCGGGTGTTGGGATTCTGCATTATCAAGATTACCACCATTTGAATCAGGAAGGATAAGTCTTTCATCTATTCCTTCATGGTGTTGTTCCAAAGCTGAATGACCATCTTGGATTGATCTTGATTCAATAACCGTAAAGTACGACTTACTCTCTGGGGAAATTGAACCTTTATGCAGCATCTCATGTTGAGAATACCCAGCCATAGTTTCATCTGGTGACAGCTCAGCGTGGACTGAATCAACAACAAAACTTTTCTCACTTTCATTTTCATCGACTTGATTGAAGGCTGATTTAATATCTTCAAGAGATTTTGCTTCAAGAACTGGCATCACAACTTCAGTCTCAGACTCTCCAACCCCAACATTGATTTCCGCTGAGATAGGTTCAGCTTCGTTGAAACTGGGATCAATATCTTCGATTGCTCGCACTTCAACATCAGGCATATCAGAATAGATCACTTTTGCATTTGGATCTTGCACTACCTTCGAATCAGTAGGTTTGTCGGATGTTTCTTCTGGCAGTGGTTCATTATTAGTTATTTTGGAATCAGTTGGATGATCCTCGACTTCTCTATGAACAATTTTTCTGATAGATGAATCAACATGCTTGATAGAGCTTGTTCCGGACATCTGAATTTCTGAGGATTGTTCCGTCTCCCCTTCAAATTTACTAATCTCTTCCTCAACCCTAGGTGCTCTTAAGTTCTCATCATCCATTGTAACTCTAGTTTCATGAACGACAATAGGGTCGCCTTTGACATCTCCAGAAGAGTTGCCAACATCATGCAGGAAGTTCTCTTCACCAGACTCAGTCATGTTTGATCCCAAATGCTGGACACTGAAGTCACCAACTGTGTCCAATTCAAACAGCAATTCTTCATTTATCTCCTCGACATCATCTACATCCTCCATGTTATTTTGCATATCACCAGGAAAATCAGTTGCTTCGACCGGAAGTGTGTGCTGCTCTAAGACCTGAATTGGTTCACCGTTTTCAACTGAATCTATGATTTTATCTTCTAAAACTGCTATAGGTGCTTTAATTTCTATAACCTCTGTCTGCATGGACGTAGTAGGTTCAAGAGTTACGAGAGAGCTGGTATTTGGTTGAACTCTGACATTTCTCTCTTGGAGTTCCAAGTCATTCAACTTGTTGGTAGAGTACTGTTTAGAATCAAATAAGCGATAGTTTATGATATCGCAATCTCATACAATATTTTATTTTGTTGCTTTTATTGGAAAGTAATCTCACACAATATCTATAAGTCCTAACATATATAAATTGGAGGCCCCTGATCTACCATTGCAAGCGTACAGTGTCAAACCAATAATAATGACAGAAACAACAACGGTGTGTTATAATAGAAGAATAATAATATCAACATGCTAGACTAATCATAGATAGGCCAACCATAATTTGCATTTTTTTTCTTACATGACATATCAGGAAAAGAAAGTCATAGAAAATCAGACATGTTCACTTTGTATACAATACACTGCAACTTTAATATCTGTAGGGTAAACAATTCATGAATAACATAAGAAGCTTGCTTACCAATAAAATCGGAAAAGAGTGCAAGGCCATGGGCCACTTTAGTGAATAAATGTAGTTAAGGAAGTAAAAGCTACGTAGAATATTCTAGATATAGTAGGCACATGGGTGGTTAGTTACATCATACTGTGTTTGAGCTAGATAGTTTATATTAGTAGTAATATATAAGAGTATGGTACGTCTATTCATCATTATCCAAAAAATGAATTAAAGAATGGTTTAACCATTTCTTTTTGCACTCCATTGGGTTCGTTGGTTATGCTGAAATAGGTTGAGCTTGACATAAAGCATAGGATATACAAATTAAACATACATCAAATATATGACATGTAATACACTACCATCGTTGATATTGGCATGTCCAAAATTTTTTTTTAGTGCATCAACCAATAAACTCTTGACACAGCTTCTGATTTGTTTTACACTCATTTGAATTATGAAATTCAACATCTTAATTGACATAAGCAATATTTTCAGCACTACTAGTTTATCATCTACTTTATTCTGAACTAGCAGTACGATCTTAATTTTCATCACAGTTTACGTGCAGCAGTATCTGCATTGGTAGGCAAGCATTAACATATATCCCAAAAAAATAAACAAAAAAAGGTACAGATAATAAATTTGCAAAAACACTAATTTAGCTGTTCTTTGTGCCTTGAATTCATAGATTTGTGCTGTTTAGACTTTAGAAACCTGTGACTATCTTGGACTTAATATAACCGTGTGCACCTCAAATCATTAAAGTAGGATCCCACTCTGAAAACAATAGTAACAAAGAAACTAAGACATTATCCAGACTCCTCATTGAACACCCTAGTGTTTGTAAGCTAGCATACCTCTGTAGTTTGCCAAAGACATGTCAAGTAGAATCCTCCACATATGTAGTCTAAAATACCTTACATGTACAAATAGTTATTTGAAACCATGAGTTATTGGACATAACTATCAATTCACAACTTAACACTCAATTCCCAGTAATTTATATGGTGCCCAATCAGTGTTAGGTGACCAGACATTCCCTAGTTCGCTTCTGAAAGCCAGAGTGTCTCTAAGTGACTGTTGAACCATAAGAGGTGTTGATGCTATTTTTCCAGAGGTATAGTACAAGTAATAGTTGTCAAGAAACACTAACTATTACTATATATTTTAACAAAACTACCCCAGCATACCACATTTTAGATTGCTAGCATACCACTATCAAAAAGTACAAGTACTCTACAAATGTCACAAACTCACAATTGTAATAAGATTGTTATAGTATTATAGACTACTTGCCCGATTTGTTACAGTAGCTAGTAGTTCAGGAAGAAAAATAAAATGAGGCAACTAATGGCATAGAATGAGCTAAATCAACTATAATTAATACAAAACATGCTATAAATTAATTGCTTACCTGCAGTTCTTCAGGATTTCCAGGAGACGGTTTATTCACAGATTGATCTGACAAAGGCAACTCTTTATCGGACTGTGACAAAGGAATTTCTTCAGAAGGAGGTTGATAATGTGCAGAAACCAGCTTCTCATCTGCTTCAATAGGAGTGCTCTTTTCAACACTCTGATTACTGACTTCAGAATCTCTCCCAGTAAAGGAAAGTGCTCTATTAACTAAAACTGGTGGCAAACTGGTTCCAGTTGTTTCCACATGCAGATCAGAACAAATGGAGGAGGAAGAGAGGTTCTTCTCGAGTGCTCTGGGGCTTGTATCATAAACAGGCTCCCTGTGTTGAGTATCATCCACCAACTGACTGGTAATATCAATATCTGACTTTTCCGTAGACGGTTGACGTGAAATGCTAGGATCCTCAATAAGATCGCCCTTCAATGGCTCAGAACTTGACAACTGTTCACCGTCTTTCTCAGAGAGTATCTCTTCATCTACTTCAGAAAGTGATGACCAACTACTATATTTCGGTTCTGGAGCTTCTGTTTTCAGATGAACTTCACTAGCATTGGGTTCCATGGGAGTAGCTATAGCAGTTGTCTCGGACAAGCTTGACACCATTTCTTTATAATATTCCACATCTCCCAATTTGACTCCAATCTCATCCACCGCAGCATCTCTCTTCTCAATTTGACCTAGCTTGAATGAGTCTTCATCTTCGGAGGATTCACTTCCATGTCCAAAATGTTCAGAAGGATGTTCTGCAATAGAAATCAGCTCTGGTTCTGCAATGGAGTTCAGCTGTGGTTCTTGGGAAAAATCTTCTTCAATAGGCTTCTTATCTTCCAAATCTTCAGCTGAACTGATAGACTCTGTTTCAGGCACAGAACTCGCCTTAGAGTCACTAAGTTCACTTGATTGTCTATGTAAGGAAGAGTAGCTTGTTCCTTCTGAAGCCATCCGTTCTGGAACAAAATAAGGTCTGTACTTGTAATCATGTCTAGAAGTCCCAAAAATTGATTGGCCCACGTTAAAAGTTTCATTCCTTCGAAAGAATGGCTCCTTCGGTTGAAGCGTCATGACATCTTGTTGAAAATCGTCACTTATCAGATCAGGTTTCTCTTCACTCGAGTCATAAGGAAGATCAAAAGGGTTTCTCCTTGGTAACAGAATCGATGGTGCAGAACCAGGAATAGGTGGCAATCCCATATCGTTATTGGGATCGTAAGGAAGATCAAAGGGGTTGTGCCTTGCTGTTGATATGTGTGCAATGTTGAAAGGAAGATCAGCACCGTCCAAGTCTATCAAGTTCTTCTCTGCCATAAGCTTCATGCTGTTTCGTAATCTTCTCCTTGCAATAAGGTTCTCCAAACGTTGGTTTCTTTCCAGCTCAGAAGTCCCCAAGTCCATGAGATTCTTTTGGTCATCCTCTGTCCATCTGATGGCAGATTTTGTCTCATCATCTTTGTCTACATGTGCCTCTTCTTCTTCCTCATCATCTCCAACTTCTAACTCTTCTTCGCAGTTTTCCATATCCTCATCCAACTCATTACTGTCATCACTAAATGATTTTGGTGAATTTTCAGAAGTAGCATCAGATCCCTCGTGAGACATATGAGCAGGTTGAGGAGCATCTTCATCTAAAAGTGGGTGAAGCTCATCAAGCAATGGTATGATATCTGTCATTGAAGCATCCGGAGAGGAACTCTCAGCCCCATCAGACTCAGAATCTGATACGTCATTATCCTCTTCCTCCCCTTCATCCTCATGTTTCCAAGGCGAACCTGGAGGAGAAATTGTCTCATAGCCAACATAACCTGCTGGTGACTTTTCATTTTCCAATCCATCAACACCCTTATCATCTAACTCTTGAATTGGAGAGTATTGATTCCCCAGCATTTCACCATCACCTTGTTTCAGCTCATTCAGGTCATTCTTCTTTTCAAGTACCATATCACTTGATTCTCTCTCTCCTTCCTCAGTTTCCCGCTTGTCGAATTGAAGCTCTCTCGACTTATCCGATATCAGCAGTGCACTATCAGCCAAAGTATCATCTTTATCAACTTCCCTAAAATTATTGGCAGTTGAACTTGCTTCTTCAATGGACTTATCCACTCCATCCCTTCTAATCTCGGTGTATCTCTCGACATTGTAGCTCCCATCTCTCTCAACAACAATAGCATCTGTTGTTGGAACCCCTGTTTTAAGAGACACAATCTCATGGGTGGTTTCTTCTTTTTCAATGTCGGGTATGTTTGGCTGCCCAAAACTTAATAGAGTTCCAAGCACAACAGCAGTGGAAACAAGAACAGGGGAAGCAGATACCAAAAGGGAAAACATAAAAGGAAACGATCTGTACAGGAAAATCAAGAAAAACACCATACCCACCAAGAATGGATGCCTACAAACTGATATGTAACATGTTCTGATAGAAAAGATCACAGCTTTCCTGATTTGAACAGCATCCATTTCTCCGTCCTAAATATTTGTTTTTGTCTTTAATCTGTTTAGTAATTTAAGACAATTTATAAACAAAACAACACCCGTCAGATCAATCCAAATTAATTCCCAGAAAAATAAACAAATGACCACAAATTCGAACTAAATTGAGCAACAACCCACCTCAAGAAATAAATTAAATGTGAATCAAAATAACCAGAAAGTCAAGGATTTGCCAGTCACAGCTGAATCCCAAAGAAAATGAAAGAGATTTTGAGAGAAAAGACTCACCAGCTTGGAACAGATGGATCAATCTAAATCAATTTAATAGTCGTAGGAACAAAAAAAGATTAATACAATCCTCTGCTTTTCACTTTCTTCCTTTTTTTGCATCAGCGAACTGCTATGGATGCCTCCGTTTTATTTCTGGCATTGAATTGGTGAGTGATAGGAACATGGGTGAGGAGTGGTACCGAAAGAAAAAAATATTCAAAGGAAGAAAAGTTCTTTTTCTCTCTCTACTTTTCTGTTTTCAGATTATGAACTTAAGGGTTACTTGATAAAAGTGACTGAAATGGTTTTCAATTAAACTCAATTTGAAGCTATCAAACACCCCCTTAATCTTTCCAAATTTATTTGGAAATTGTTTTTTTCACAATCTCTTTTGGCTTTTTTATAAACTCCGCATTGAAATGTGGATTTATTGTTTTTTTTAATTCAAAGATTCTAAAATCCAATTTGCACCCCAAACCTTTCCCTTTCTTGAAAATCAATTTGCACCCTAAATTATTTTTTCGTTTAAGGACATATTCTTATTTTAAATGACTTGTAAGTTAAAATATAAGTTAATTTATAAATTATTTTAAGTTGTGACTTATTAGTAAAAGCGTTCGACATCAATTTGATTTAAAAGTTAAAAAGTAAGTTAAAAAGTAAGTTAAAAAAAGTTTATGCAGGTGTTCAGCTCATAATAACTTATAAATTAAAATAAATATAAAAATTATTAAAAAGGACACTAATAAAAAAAGATATAAAATAGACATTACTTATTTACATTTGATAAAACTAACTTATTTTAAAATAACTTATAAATTATTTTAAAATAAATTACAAATACTTTTTTTTTTACTTAAAACACGATTTATAAATAAAAAAAATAAGTCATTCCCGACAAGTGAATAGTAACAACAAATGTATTAGTCCGGATCTTAAGCTCACCTCTTATCCTACCTACCCGAGCTTAGCTCTCTTAAGCGACGGACCCGATAATAGTTCGTTCATACAATCGTCGTCTATACTTTTAGCGACGCTATATGTTGTCTGTCGCTAAAAGTATAGACGACGGTTGTATGACCGAATTGTCGTCGGATCTGTCGCTAATGAGGGGTGAGTTCGGTTAGTTGGATAAGAGGTGAGCTTAAGAGGGGTGTATTCAATTAAGATTTTAAAAGTTTTGTTGTATTCAATCAAGACATTTAAAGAGTTTATAAAAGTTTAGTGGTATTCAATTACAACTTTTTTAATGTCTTTTAAAGTTAGGTGGTATTGAATTAAGATTTTTATAAAGACTATAAAAGTATTTTGGTATTCAAAAAGTCATAGACTTTTCAGATTTCCATTAAATGGTATAGTTTGACAGACTTTAGAAGAAGAATTATAACTATCAATCCATATTCAAAATCTTACCTCATCTCTAAAGATTTCTAAAGACTTCATATCTCGTCTTAATAAACTCAATAAACTTAAAATACAATTCACATAATCACATGAATCCAATATTTCTAATTACTTCACATGAATCCAATATTTCTAATTACTTTATAATCTAGAATAATTAATACTTCTGTTCTACCCATTTATTTTATTTTTGTAGTCAACGTACAAAATTCAAAATTTTTAAATTTTGAATTTATTTGTTATTTAATAATAAACACACATTATTTAAAAAATAAAAATAAATACACAATATTTTAAAATTTTATAATTTCGTAAATTAACTTAGAATCAGAGTTAAATGAAGGAAAAAAAAAGTGAGAGAGAGGAAAAGTAATTTATATAGGAGTACGTACTTTATAGTGATATATAGTTGTATAAAATATATAAGTTCTTCAAGTTTTTTATCATAATTTTTTTATATGTTACATTACTAAACTAAAAATTTATTAAAAAGAATATAAATAAAAAAAATATTTTTTATTTAAAAAATAACTTGCTATTTTAAAATATATATGAAACAAGTATATATTATTTTTATTTGCAAATTTTGATACTAAGACGAGGTAATATTCAAATATTTGAATGAAAATCGATATATATTGTAAATGTTTATATTAATTTTTTAATTGCTAGTTACGTAAATTACTATTGATGACAACTTTTGTAGACTATAATGAAAAATAATAATTTCAAATAAGCGTACGCATATGCATAAAATATATATAGCTTAATGAAAAGTGAGTTTAATTTTTGTATTGCGTCAGTAGTTTCTAAAATTTTATTGGTATCCTAGTATCCAAATGTATTATGAAATGAGTAGAATAATATGAACGCTTTCAACATATATAAAATCTCGTGCCACAATAATATAATGAGATTTACTCTAATTCATGAAAAAAAGGAGATGTTGTACACATGGACTAATTAACAATTAATATAAGTTGCAAGATATATTAGAAGTATACAAAAGTCTAGTCTGTTACTTATTTTATAGAGTCTATAAAAGTCATTTTAAAAAGTCTTTAAAATCTTTGAAAATTATTAAAATCCCATAAATTCTACAAAAATATATCACTTAAATTTTTTTTAAAAAAATCTTAATTGAATTCACACCCCCTAAGACCCCACCTAAATTTTTGAATGGTTATTTTATTTCCACACGCTTGGGATTAAAAAGTGTTCTAACAAACCCCAACTCCTAAACCAGTCGTGCTGAAGTCGTGATTGTTCTTACTTCCTTGTTCATCATCATAAATTGGTCGATTTTCATAAGTAAGATGCGTTAATCGTGTCAATTTTTTAGAGATAGGGTCGATCATGATGCATATGCACTAATGGAAGGCCCTGATTATGGTAAGTCTTGTATTTTAAAAAAGGTTGTCTCTTTATTTTGATGGTTAATGAGTTTGAAGTAAACAAATATGAGTTTTTCCTTATTTTTCTCATAGTTGTGTCTTATTTGTATATGTGAATCTTCTTTTTTGATATATTCTATTAACTGGGATTATGGTGATTCTATTTTCCTTTATAATTTGTGTGATTGTGTTTATTAAATTTCCATATGCAGTGGATACTGAGTATTTCACTGTTAAATATTTTCATGGTGGACAATTTATAAAAAAAAACAAGTCTAGCCTATGTGGGAGGTCAATTTGATTATTATGATATGTGTCATCCAGATTTTATTTCTCTGATTAAATTTCGTGCAATGGCTACACCATTTAGATATATTGGTGATATGTTTGAGTTTAAGTGTAGAATATATAAGATTGATATGGAAAATGGGCTATTTTTATTAGATACAGATGATGTTTTGATGGTTATTTGTGCATTGATTCCTAAGAATAGGATGATGGAAGTTTACTTACTTTATACACCAGTTGTTGACCCCCTTATACCAAATGTAGTAGATGAAATAAAGTCACAATTACTGATATGTGAAGCAGAGGCAGAGCCCTAAACTGAAAGAGAGCATGTGAGGCATTATGAAACAGTGGTTGGGAGCATTATGAAACAGAGAATGAATGGCAGCGTGAGGCTGAAGAGGTGGATTTTGAAGTGGAGGAAAAGCTGCATTGTCAAACAGAGGATGAAAAAGAGGGCAATTGTGAAACAGAAGGAGATGAATCCAATGAAGAAGACCAAACTTTTACCTTGACATATTTTTTTGATAGTTCATATGATGAAAAGTAGTGATGATGATGTTATATTTTTCTGAAAATGTGGATGAGCATGAAGAGGTTAGAAATGAACCTAGGGATATGGATGATGAGATCTTAGGTGAGTTTTTGAGCAAACAGAAGAGGCTAAGAAGGTGTAGGAAGGAGGAGAGCTCAAGGACATGAGAAGATATAAAAGTCGATTCCCAATCTGAAGACCTTGACAACTCATTATAAAATGAAAGGATTACATGGTCAGATGATGATAATGATGAGAGAAGCAAACAACCTGAATTTGATGCACAGAATAACATAGATGGTCCAGAATTTTCAATAGGGATGACATTCAGTAGTGGGGCTGAACTTAGAATGGCAATAAGGTCTCATGCAATGAAAAATTGGAGGAAAATTACCTTTAAAAAGAACATGTCCAATAAGATACAAGTAATTTGTGTGCCCCCATTGCAATTTCTATTTGTATGCAACAAAGATATATAGAGAGGATACCTTCAAGATTACAAGAATTAGAAAGGATCGCACATGTAACAGGGAGTGGAATGTTGGACTTGCTCTGACTTCATCTTGATTCATCTTGATCCCAACAATATCTTATATTCATTTTCTTGGATTGTGATAAAGTCAGAAAATACAAAAAAATTGGGTTTGATTTTTATAGTTACTTGTAGAAGATATCAACATGGTTAATCAGTTTGGTTGGACATTTATTTCTGACAAGCAAAAGGTACATGTTCTTATATCTTGCTTATTTATTATGTTTTTTCTTTTAACATTGCTCTTATATCTTGCTATGATGAGTATTAAATATGCATGCAGGGTTTGATTAGGGCTCTTGAAACTGTTGTACCAAATGTTGAGCATCGATTTTGTGTTATGCATATGTATAAGAACTTCTGAAAAAATTATAAGGGCTCAAGTTTATGGCATCTTCTGTGGGATTGTGCTAGGGCTAGTAACAATTTTATGTTCAAAAGGGCCATGAAGAAACTATGTGATACAAACAAAAGGGCACGTGACTAGGTAGCTGAGAGACTTGCCCTACATTGGAGTAGAGCTTTTTTTAAAAATTACTCCATTGTCAGACATATTTGTGAATAACCATTGTGAGGTTTTCAATAGCAAGGTTGGTAAGACAAGAGATAAACCTATAATAGCATGCCTTGAAACCACTAAGAGGTATTGTATGGTTAGGATTCAAAAAAGATACTCAAAACAGTTGGGTAGGAACACATTTTTATGCCCCATACCAATGAAAAAATTAAACAAGACAATTGAGAGGTCATCAGGAGTAATTCATGAATGGAGTGGGTATAAATATGGTGTAACTACTACTTTAAGGGGTCATGTACTTGTAGTTGATTTAAAGAATAAGACATGTGAGTGTATGAAGTAAGACTTGACTGATATACCTTACTTTCATGTTGTGACATATATTTTTAATCAACAACAAAATCCTTTATATTATGTACACAAATGTTGCACTAGAGAGAAATGTATTTGAAGGTCTATGAGCACTTTATTAAACCACTGGGTGAAGACTAGCCAGAAAGTGGTGTTGAGCCAGTCAAACCACCTATAATTTAAACTCCTATTAGCATACCTATAAAGGTTAGAAGAAAAGACTAATTATGTTCCCTCTACATCAACCCCAATTGAAGGTTGTACAACAAAACTCAAAAGGACTGAAACATCACTAAGGTGTGGTTTTTGCAAGGACTAGGGACACAACACAAGGACTTGTCATAAGGTATGGAGCATATTATGTATTGTTTATCAATTTGTCATGTTATTTGTATAATGTTATAACTTCTAGCAATGTGTAGAAGAAATTTGGGGAGAATCAAGATGGAGGTGCTGAGAGAACCGATGTTAATAGAGCCAATGTTGAGCCTAGCAATGCCGAGGGAAATAATGTTATGCCTAAAGTTTTTCAAACACAAATTGGTTCACAATCCTCAATTAGTCAACCCACCCAAGCCGCCCAAACTGCTCCTAAGCCAAAGCTACTTTAGGTGAGTTATTTAAAATTTCATTGTCTTTAATTTTACTTTAATTTTCTCACTTTGCACTACATTGTTATGTAGAAAAAAGGCCCACTACTCATGAAAAGACACCAGTTGCAACAACACCAGAAATGCAGACTCCTACAATGCTAAACATTCCAGTGGGATAGAGGGAATGGAAAGGTGAAGTTTACATAGATAGTTCAAGTCAAGAAATGAGTAGTGGAACTACATTTACTTGGAGGGGAAGAAAATGTATTATTCAAACAGGGTTTAGAAGAACTGAGAGAAAAAAGGAAGCATGCCAATAGGGGAGATATTTTGTGAACTTCATTCTACTTGGTATATTTTGGGACTTATTTTTTGGTTGGTTGTTTATGAGTCCACATATATTTTTGGTACATTTGTCTATGTTTATATATAAGTCCACAAACATGGTTAAATTTGGATGGATGTATATTGTAGTCCACAAACATGGTTGGTTAACTGTATATTTTGGTGGAACTTTTTGGTTGTCACTGGTTATATTTCAATGTTTGATTGTGATTATGTTTTGGTTATGACTTATTTGGTGAATTCACTTTGTGGATGGATATGCACATTTGGTTCACTTGGTTTCATATTTACCAAATGTGAAACGTATATTGTTTCATTTAAAAAATAGAGTGCATGTAATAGAAATCAAACAACACTGTACAAGTAAAACAAATTTCATTCATTGAACAAATTTCATCTTCAATACATATCAGTCCACTAGTTTAAACATTTTCATTACAAAAAATTATGCAAATTGTCATGCCTATAGACTACTTCAAACATCCCAAGTACAAGAAATTTTACAAATGAACCTTGTCTAATCATTTGAGCAGAAAAATGCCTAACAAAAAACACTGAGCAAATCAATCATGTCATTTTCTCTCTTGATTTGTTTTTTTTTAACTCAACTTTGAGCTTTTCAACCTCTGCTCTCGCTGCACAATTCTTCATCTTGTCTTCAATCTCCCAATTAATCCCGAAATCACTGCTCTTTCATCGAGGATCGAACCATTCGAAGAAGTTGCATCCACTCCTAACACTTAATTCTTCATACAAAACGATTTATAATGTCAATTGCAAAACATACTTACTATTAAAGACAAATTTTTAGAAGAATATATTCCAATTAACGTAACCAAAGAATCCAAGCACATTTCATCACTAACGACTTCTTACAATAGCAAAATTGATCCATGCATTTTTCCTTTCGATTACAGCCCTTCAATTTGTTTGAAGATCAATTACTACCCTTCAATTTGGTTAAAGATTGAACCAAACTCTTCAATTTGGGGGCAGATTGATTTTTAGGACTTGAAATAAGATGTAAATCTGTTTTAATGGTGAGAAAGATGGTATGTTACATAAATACCCTATTTTACCTTACACGCTTAAAGCTTTCTAGTAAAGATTTGGCCGAAAAAACAAGAGGAGGGTGCATTTAATTGTCTGGGATTAAGTTTATGATGCACTTAATCGAAAAAATAATTTAGGGTGCAAATTGATTTTTGGAGAAAAGTTTGGGGTCTAAATTGGATTTTAGACTTCTAAAAATACTAATAAAAGTACAAAAATATTAATACCTATAATTATATAAATTTTTATTCTCGATATGTGATATTTTAAATAATAAGATTAGTAAGATCAGTGATTTATTAGAGCAATGAAAGTAGAATTTGACCAAGTACATTATTGATACTATGTATCGAGTTAATAATAAAAAATAAAAAATAAAAAATAAAGTTTATACTATTTGAATTTTTAATTAGTTTAAGGGAGAATGAGGGTAATCACTACTTTCTTGGATTTAGGGCTTAATATAATCTCCTTTTCTCCTTAAAGTTCTGAGGGTCCGGGCCAACCTTTTATTTGGAGTAAAGGGTAACAAATACGCATATTATCGTTTATAATGATACTTGTTTAAAAGTTAAAATTTGTGAATTATGAATTGATGATACATATATTTTTTAAATTCTCATTTTAAAAGTCCCATAATAAAGAAAAAAAATATTATTTTTAATTATGATTTTATTAATTAATAACATGTATATTTAAAACACTCTCATCCCATAATAATAACTATATATATATATATATATATATATAATTAACTAATTGATGTCAAAATTTAACACCTTATCATTACATTACTTAGAATTTTTACCATGAAGGCATGAACCATCACTTGTATTTATTTTGCAAAATATTTTCACATTCAAAGAGTGCCTAGTGAAATTGCTTTGAAATATTTTTTGGGTTAATTTTATCTAAAATCTATTGTAATGTAATAAAGTTAGAGGAACTTTATTATATTTTGCAATAAGTTGGTCAATGTCTTAATTTTAATAATTTTTGTATATATCATACTGTTATAATAATTGTAAATAAATTCAGTCAAAAATTGATTGCAACTTTTTTCTCAGTAGTGGGAATCAAAATCTCTGTCTCAATTTATTTTTCCACAAGAAGGAACAAGTAAAAGTCTATATAGCAAAAAACTGCACATCTACAACTTTATTGCACAGATGTTGAAATCCATCTTCATAAGCACCATTGTTGCACAATAATTAGCACCTTTTCGACTAACTAGCACTATGATAGAAAAGATCATACTTCTAAAAGCTGCAAATAAATTTGTGTTCTAAATTTTCAAGAAAAACAAAATGGATGCCATCACTAACCAAGCCAATTTCCTAATTTCCATCTTCTATGCTATTTTCACTTCTTTGGCAGCATCAACATTTGCCACATCTTTGCTGCTTATCGATTCTTCTCCAATTTTCTCATCAACACCCTCCAAGCTTGACAGCATTTCGTCATTAAAGTCGGATCCACCTTCATCAGAGACCTCAGATCCACCTTCATCTGAAGCCACCGATTCTGGCTGCTGTAATTCAGACATAACTGATGGTGACGTACATCTGGAGTTGACAACAAAGTCAGACATCTTCTTATCTTCATCCTTCATACGTTTTGCATAGGCTGCACAATCGAATCCAGCAGTGTTTTTCCCACCAAAGGCAGATTCTACCTTATCCATATCAAATAGAGATTCCATTATCTTAATGCTCTGTGGATTATTTGAGTAAACAAATTTCACTTTCTTGAATGTCTTCTGCTCAAGCAATGGTTTCACCATCTGCAAGAAACACTTCTCATTTGAGTTTTTGAACGCTATGCTATATTAAATCCCATATCAAATTTTGTAATGGGACTATTTATGTGGAACGGAGGGAATAATAAATTAGCTTAATGTTTTTTAAATGATAACACGTAGAAGGTGGAACAACTGTAATTTCCTAGTTGATTACTATGCAATCAAGGACAATTTTGAGGGCAGTGAGAGAGTCGAGAAATTCTAGAGTTTCCAGATTACCTAACATCACCCAAATTGCATGATGCCCTAGTAGTTGTTTACTGGTTTGGGTGTGTTCAGAAAAAACTAGAATGTTTCTTCTATTGTTTTCAAATTTTTTATTTCCAATTGGATGAAATTTTCTTTCCTCATTTATTCAAACCCAATCTGTACAAAGAAAAAAGGATCAAGGCAAAGGGAACAGTATAAGAAGCAACTTTCCATGAGAACTCTTAATTAGTTTATCTTTCAAGATGTTTGATTAACACAGTTCCTTCATTGAAAGAGCTAAAGTTTCAAGTGTAAATACTACATTTAATTTACTTTCACGGGAAACAAATATTAAAGTGGGTGAATAACGACACTAACTAGGAGACTTTATCTGTTTATCATATCAGGTAAAACTCAACCAAGTATATAAATGATCAATTCTATTAAGGTAATATAAATCTATTTGAGGGATGCTACGGAAATAACTTAACCATCATTAAATTTTGAAACTTTTTAACATTGTTAATAGTGTTCAAGCACAGCATTTAAAAGCATTGAAATAATAGAAATACAGCTAACATTCTATCTCAGATGTGATATAATATTCAACTTGTATTTGTGTGGAAAGTTTATAAGAGTCCTACAAGAAGTCAAGTTCCATGAAACATTGTTGATTAAGTGTGAATATTTTCTTCATTCTCAGAACTCACAAGTCCAATCACCTGTAACACAATTGCGTATTGACCTTAAGCTTAAGATTACAAACAAAATTTACAATTCTATTAAATTAGGACACACATCAGTGAGTTTTATGTTAAAAAATATTCCAACAGAAAGAGAGAGGAGAGAGAAAGAGAGAAATTGGATTGTAATACAGCTTATCTTGCCAATTGCTCGTGTGAACAAATTCTACAAGTAGCATGAGTATGGGACTCCAGAATGCAGTTTTTAGTTCCCTATATAAGAAACATGACTGTTGGGTCATGATATTTCTCCTATGTTGGGCCGGGTACATTGGGCTCACTTATTAATTAAGTCATTGGGCTCATTGGGCCCAATCATTATATTGACTTCATTAAATCCTATAGAAATCGGGCTGGGTCAATGGGTCAACCCATTAGGTCATTTAATATCTATTACTTTGACTTGTAATGATGATATAGTATGACAGTTGACCAAGATACCTGCCATGCATTAATGTGGATGGGATTATAGCCGGCCGACGATGTGAACAGCAGCAAAAAGCAATGTACAGGTTTCATGCAGCCGGTAGAACCCATTAGATCATGGGGATATGTCAGATGGTAGTAGGTGGCACAATATTCCAGGCAAATATATTATTTCCCACCGAGTAAGTCTTCATGAGGAGGTATGTATTACACACACACGACCATAGATTAACATAATTCTCATTACACTAGACTTTATCATCCTCTTGAGTTAACCTTGTGAACACATACTTACTCTCACGCCTGAGCTATCCCCCGGCGGTCCGGCCGTCAAGCTTGTGGTGTTGTCGTGTTTACTGTGCAGGATCAGGACGTCTTTCGTGATTGGGACGTGGAGAAAGATCTTGGCGTTAACATTGGCGCTAGAAGGAGGGCTGAGTTCTAGTGTCCTGAGTATTTTTCAATCACTCATCTTGTTTTATTCTATCCAGTTTTCATGGGGAAGAGTAGAACATCTACACCCGAAGGACAGTCGATGGCTGTCAGTGATTCAGCACCGCGAATATCTGCCAAAGATCGTTTGGGACCAACTATAAGTGTCCATGCTAGCACAGCATCCAAACGTTCACCTGAAGATTCTCGACCGAGGGCGGTAGGCAAAGCAAAGCGTAAGCTTATATTCCCCACAGAGAGAGAACCTGGTCATAGTCGGAAACGAGTAGAAAGCACCTCGCCTAGAACTCGAAACCGAGATGACCAAAACGCAAAAGCCTCCCGGTTGGCAAAGATGGCAGATGAAACAGATAAGGCCATGGAAGCACTTATGAAACAACGTCAGGACATAGCCGAGCAAATGGCTCGAGTGGCAGAATTAAGAGACGAGGAGCTCAGTTATGTCCAATCCGAAGAGCAAGGGCATCGAAGCGGAAAAGAACCTGCTCACTCAGTACGAGAGTCTCTAGGTCAAACTAGGGAAAGAAGAAGGTCTCGTAGCCCTACTCCTCAGAGATCAAAGAGGGTATATCTTCCTGTCGAGTCCAGAGAACAGGGACGAAGTCAACGAAGAGGTCGATCCAGAGATCGCACTCCGGAGCATGCAAAGAAAGCACTTGTCATTGCACATTCTCGCCATAGTGCCCGAAGTCAAAGGCGAAGTATATCCAGAGGACATACTCCCGAGAGTCTACTGAGGGTACCCCGCCCTGTAGATACTCGCCATAGGAGAAGTCCCTCTAGAATGGAAGGATCTGTTGAGAAAATCCGATCTGCTCACAGAAAGAAAGAATTGCCAGAGAAAGAGGCGTCATCTCAACCAGAAGGCGTGGAATATCTGGTTAAAGAATTGAAGGAGCTTCGGAAGCAACTTGCCGAAGTACAGAAAACCAAAGACACTCCGGGAAAGAAGGCATCCCCTTTTTCCGCGGAGATTCTTAGTGAAAAAGCTGATCCCACCAAGAAATTGCCCCATATCGAGAGTTATGATGGATCGGGGGACCCTTACGACCATAGTCAGGCATTCGACCGACTTATGGACTATTATGACTTTAGCGATGCAGCTAAATGTCATACGTTTGTCACAACACTCAGAAAAGATGCCCGACAGTGGATGGGGACCTTACCCTCGGATTCTATCTCATCCTGGGAAGATATGTGCAGTAAGTTTCATGCTCGTTTTGGGAGCAACAGAAGAAGAGGAAAGCCAACTGGTTCATTGGCTCAAGTCCGACAGTCCTCTAACGAGTCTTTGGGCCAGTACGTGAAACGGTTCCGAGAAGCAGTCGGCCAAGTGGTAGATTTGAATGATCTACAGGCTGTAGGACTGTTTCAGAATGGTTTAGATCTGGTCAAATCGGAAAAGTTGGTGAAAAAACTTATGTTTAACCACCCGAAAAGTCTCGCCGAAGCCTTTGACAAAGCCGAAGGTTATATCGTGGTAGAAGAAGCCATGAACAGTCTCAAACGTCCTTCGGATCGGTTCAAAGAGACAGATGGAGATAAGGCCGATACGGACCAGAAGAGAAATGAAGGGAGTAAAGACCGCCATGAAGGCGGATCAAAAAGATATAACAACTGGAGACAAGGTGGAGGACGTTCGTCCGCTCCACCTCAAAGAGTGAATAGAGTTTACACGGCACTTAATGCAGATAGGGCTGTTATCTTGGACCAAATCAAAAACCAACCTATCTTTGAACCGCCTCGAGATAACATCAAGCCCGGAAAAGGTAACCCTCGTAAGTATTGTGATTATCATCAAGCCTCGGGTCACGATACGAACGACTGTGCCAGTTTAAAAGATTTTATTGAAAGAAAGATACAGGGTGGATCTTTAGTTCAGTACATAGCTGCCAGAAATAATCAACAACAAGATCAGACACCCGTCCAGGCAGCTCAACCAGTTCAGCAGACGTTACCGGCTACGGGGCAACCAGCCAGGCATGTGATCGATGTCATCACCGGGGGTACTTCTGGAAAGTTAGTTGGGAGGAAGCGCCGAAGTCATTTGGATTCGGTCATGTCGGTGGCGGGTACCTTCCCGAAGACCGATAGACCTTATCCGAATACGGTAATCTCTTTTACTGATGAGGATTACCCTTCGGAAGTCATCGAACCACACGAAGGATCGTTGGTGCTGACTGCACAGGTAGGTTCAGTGGACATGAAAAGGATGATGGTGGATAACGGGTCTTCTGTGGACATCCTATATGCTCATGCTTACCAAAGAATGAATCTGGAGGGACAGAAGATGGAGATAGGCCAGGAGGCTCCTCTGTATGGTTTCAGCAATGATCCGGTTAAGGTGGCAGGGACTATTGAACTACCGGTCATATTTGGAACGGCCCCCCAACAGGTGAAAATTATTTGCAAATTTTATGTTGTGCACGTCGATTCTGCTTATAATGCTATTTTGGGGAGGCCCACTTTAATTGCTCTGCAAGCTATAACATCAATACCTCACTTCAAAATCAAATTTCCTACTGCTCATGGGGTCGGCGAGGTGAAGGGAGATCTGGACCTGGCTAGAAGGTGTTATAGAAATGCCGTTATCACTTCGGGAGTGGGGGTATCAAAGCAACAGCAAACCATGGCGATTGAGATCGAACCCTTCACTGAAAGCAGTTCCGAACCGTCGGTCACACCAGCTGAAGAAACAGAAGAAGTAGAGCTCATTCCTGGCAAAGAGGACAAAACAGTGAAAATAGGTTCGGGCTTGCCGGAACCTCTCCAGACGAACCTCATAGAGCTCCTGAGATGTTTTGTCGATATTTTCGCATGGGAACCTCAGGACATGCCGGGGGTAAGCAGGGATATTGCGGAGCATCGATTGGAGGTGGACCCGTCAAAGAAGCCAGTGCGGCAGAAGAGGAGGATCTTTGCACCGGAGCGTCAACGGATCATTGATGAGGAGATTGCAAAATTGCTGGCAGCTGATTTCATTTTCGAAATCGACTACCCGCAGTGGATGGCTAACGTGGTTCTGGTCCAGAAACATAATGGCAAATGGCGAGTCTGCATTGATTATAGCGATCTGAACAAGGCTTGTCCGAATGATTTCTACCCGCTGCCCCACATTGATCAACTCATTGATGCCACTTCGGGGTATGCTCTATTAAGTTTTATGGATGCGTTTTCTGGGTATCATCAGATCTCCATGTGTAAAGAGGATATACCGAAGACGGCGTTCATTACGCATCGTTCGGTATATGCCTACAAGAAAATGACTTTCGGCCTCATTAATGCCGGGGCCACATACCAGAGAATGATGAACCATATTTTCAGACATCAGCTGGGCAGGAACATTGAGGTTTATGTAGATGACATGATTGTTAAGAGCATGTTGGTACATAAACATTTGGATGATTTAGAAGAATGTTTTCAGACTATTCGTCATCACAATTTGAGGCTGAATCCCACTAAATGCACTTTCGGTCTGGGTGCTGGTAAATTTCTGGGTTATCTTGTCAGTCGAAGGGGAATCGAGGCCAATCCGGAGAAGATTCAAGCGATCCTGGACATGAAGACTCCTCAGTCGTTTAAAGATGTTCAACGTCTGACTGGAAGGATTGCAGCTTTGCGGAGGTTTATGTCCAAGTCAGCGGAAAGATGTTTGCCGTTCTTCGGTACATTAAAGGGACCGAAAAATTCAAAAACATTCCAGTGGACCTCAGAATGTGAAGACGCCTTTCAAGGCATCAAGTCCTATTTGTCTTCTGCACCTTTGTTGGTAAAGCCTGTTCCTACCGAGCCTCTATATTTGTACCTCGCAGCTAGTCCGATGGCAATAGGAGCTGTTTTGGTGCGTGAAGTTGGAGGCAAGCAACATCCAGTTTATTATGTGAGCCATGTTCTTCGAGATGGTGAAACCAGGTACCCAAACATTGAAAAGTTTGCTTTCGCTTTAATAACTGCTAGTCGAAAGCTTAGGCAATACTTCCAGGGTAGACTGGTAATAGTATACACGGATCAACCTTTGAAGAAGATTATGAGCAGACCAGAGGTATCAGGGAGATTGGCTGCATGGACGATGGAATTATCTCAATTCTTCATTGAATATCATCCCCGAACCGCCATCAAGGGGCAAGCTTTAGCTGATTTTATGATCGAATGCTCGTTTTCTGAAGCTGATGAAGCCGTGGTCGAAGCTGTAGGGTCTGATAGGGCAGTTGTCGTCCTTCAACAGAAAGAGAGTTCGTGGACGCTGTTTGCGGATGGGTCTTCAACTTCAGACGTCAGTGGAGCGGGGGTTATTTTGACAAGTCCAGAGGGATTCAAAGTGCAGCAGGCTATCCGTTTTCAGTTTAAAGCGACGAATAATGAAGCTGAGTACGAGGCAGTATTGGCCGGTTTGCGACTAGCGAAGAGTCTGGAAGTGCAGAGAATAATCATTTTCAGTGATTCTCAGTTAGTCGTGAAACAGTTTACTGGGGAGTACGAAGCTCGAGGCCCCAGGATGATCAAATATTTGAAAGAATTAAAGGATCGGCTTCAATACTTCTCATCATATGAATTTCAGGGGGTCGAACGTAGCAATAATTGCATTGCTGATGCACTTGCCAAACTAGCCACTACGGATGTTAATGTTTTTGAAGGATCAATATACTTGGAAATTCTACAACATCCTAGTGTTCATCACGAAATGGTGACGTGCATTGACCGAACCAACTGCTGGTTGACTCCCTACATAGAATATTTGGCTGATGGCGTCTTACCTTCGGATCGGATGCTCGCCAAGAAAGTCAAGTATAAAAGTGCTAATTTTGTTCTGATTGATGGGGATCTCTTCCGAAGGGCCTTCTTTTCTCCATTATTGAAATGTCTGACTCCATCAGAAGCTGAATACGCTCTCCGAGAAGTGCATGAAGGCATTTGTGGCGACCATATGGCTGCCAAGTCATTAGCATATAAAGTACTTCGTCAGGGGTATTATTGGCCTACAATCTTCAAGGAAGCTACCGAATATGTAAAGAAGTGCGAGAAATGCCAGCTCAACAGTCCAATACCGCATCAGCCACCTGAAGAGCTATACTCGATCTTATCTCCTATACCTTTCGCTGTCTGGGGGGTTGATATATTGGGTCCACTACCAAAAGCAAAAGGTCAGGTCAGTTTTGTTATAGTTGCTATAGACTATATGACCAAATGGGTAGAAGCAAAGCCACTTAGGTCAATAACGGAACAGGAATGTTTGAAGTTCATGAAGGAATCAGTTGTATTCCGTTTCGGAATTCCTAAGGTGGTAATATCAGACAATGGCCGTCAGTTTGTTGGATCAAAGTTTGAAGTTTTTCTAGCAGAATTGGGGGTCCAACACAGAAAGACCTCGGTGGCTCATCCTCAATCAAACGGACAAGTCGAAGTGACCAACAGAACGCTATTGAACGGAATCAAGCGCAGACTGGACGAAGCTAAAGGCAGATGGCCAGAAGAGCTGTTAAGTGTATTATGGGCCTATCGAACTACACCGAGGACTACGACGGGGGATTCACCTTTCAGATTAGCCTATGGTACTGATGCCTTAGTCCCAATTGAAATTGGATCTCCGAGTCTTCGAGTCAGTCAATTCAATGAGATCTACAACGAAGAAGGACTGAAGACCAATCTTGATCTGTTGGAAGAAGTCAGGGAAATTGCCTTAATCAGATTGGCGGCGTATCAGCGAAGAGTGGCTAAGCATTACAATAAGGGGGTAAAACTTCGCAGATTTGAAGTAGGAGATCTTGTTCTCAGAGAAGTCGAAGCGTCTACACCTCAGAATCTGGGAAAGCTGATGCCGAATTGGGAAGGACCCTATGAAGTCACTGAGGTTCCGAAACCAGGGACCTATCGTTTGAAGGCATTGGATGGCTCAGTAATCAAAAACACTTGGCATGCTGGCAGACTTAGAAAATATTTTCAATAAACTTGTTGTCAACACGTCAGAAGTCTGTAAATATCTACATCATCATCAATAAAAGATCATCTTTTCCCTCAAACAAGTTTTGTCTTTGTTGCTGCTCAGTCTATGGGAGTTAGGAGGTTCGGGAGGACTTGCTGACCATTTTGATGGTAGCCTCTTCGGCAGGTGGTCACTATTTGGCATTGTCAGGCCCTTCGGGGTAGGCAATTGTCGCCACTATTTGGCATTGTCAGGCCCTTCGGGGTAGGCAATTGTCGCCACTATTTGGCATTGTCAGGCCCTTCGGGGTAGGCAATTGTCGCCACTATTTGGCATTGTCAGACCCTTCGGGGTAGGCAATTGTCGCCACTTAGACCTTGTCAGGCCCTTCGTGGTAGGCAAGTGTCATCTTTTGGTTATGTTAGGCCTTTCGGGGTAAACAAACCTTCCATGAAGCAAATCTGTCTCACACTTCGGTAACTGATAAGTATCCCTTTACTTTATCACTTGAATCTTTTCTAAGTGTTGAGTTCGGAATGTCTCAATATTTAACTTCACTTTGTCTATCATATGATTTGCTTAATTATTAATCAACTACTTGAGTTAAATCCTCGAAGGAGTTTTTTACACATTTGTCCGTATTAATTCATATTGAAATATTGACAGAAAGAAAACACACTGGAGTCATAAGAAAGAAGATCATTTTTCATTAATATTCTATTTAGTTACAAAAATAAGGAAATTACAAAAGATGTCATTTCAGGCAGCTCCATCATCATCTGAAGAGTCGAGCAAATGTGGATCTAAGTTGGCTTTGAACAACTTATCCTTGCCACGAGTTCGGCAGAGCGTGTAGCTTTCTGTAAAGATCCTCATTATCTCTCCACTTATTTCATCCGAATTCCGATACTCTTCACAGATTTCTTTGCGAAGAGCATCAGTCAAAGGAGGCCCTAGGTCCCGGAGAGCTTTAAGTTCTCGGATTTCTTGCTCGAGCTGCTGCCGTATGTTCATCTGACGGGTTCCTTCATTTTCCAGATCATGGATCGTCTTGGTCAAAACCTTAGCGTCAGACTTCAAATTACTGATCTCATTCATCCTTATTTCACTCCTCAGAACCAAGTCAACGTTCATCTTGACGATTTCGGCATGTTGAACCTTAGTCGACTTCAGTTCTTCATTGGAGATCTTCAAATCTTCCTTGGCTCGGGCCAAATCTTTATGAAGACCTTCATTTGTATGAAGGATACCTTCACGTTGAGTCCTTTCCCGAGCCAGGGTTGATTTCAAAATAGCATTCTCCTTCCTCAGCCTTTCCTCTTCAGATTCGGCCCCAAGAGATCGTGGATACAGACGCCCGAACACAACATTTGCCTACACATGTTCAGTGTTATTCAATCAGTTCCAGATACACAAGTACAAACGTAAGTACGAAAAGGAAAGAAAGATTCATTTACCTTCGCCAAATAGCTCATGCCTTCTTTGAGCAAGTCCCCATTCGAACTGTTACCGAATCGGTGGTCATCGGTCTCGCGGACGAAGGCCTCGAACAGTTGGAAGGGAAAGTTGGCATTAAATTGGGGCCACATAGTTGGCGAACCCATGGCGTCATTCTGAAATTCGGTAGTCGTTCGTCTTGAAGGGGAAGGCACAGGCTGACTGCGAACCGGAGAGGGATTCGCAGGTATCGCCTCTGGGGGAGGAGATCGAGCAATTGGAGGCTCGGGAGCCGAGGAAGGGGCAGAAGAAGGGGCCTCGGGTGTTTCTGTTGTAGTTGGAGGGTTAGTTGATGTTGAAGGAGGAGGGACGCGAAGTTCTTCGGCCGTAAGAGGAATTATATTTGTCCTTATCTTCTTGGCACGAAGAACCTTTGCCCTGTCTTGGGGAGGTATGTCAAGTAGACTCCTCTTTTTCGGGTTTGGTTGGGAAGGTGCGGTAATGGGTTCGGTTGAAGGAGTAGGTGGTGGAATTGTTTCAGGAGGGTTAGTTTGCGGATCCGCCTCGGGAAGAATCTCTTCATCACTTTCTGGATCTATCTCGTGATGAACAGTTCTGACCTTTTTAGCCATCTTCTTCCTTCGGCGGGGTCGAAGAACCTCTTCAGGATTGATAGATTCTTCGGCTTCGGGTTCGTCATTTTGAGGGAAAAGGATTGTTGGGTCGGAGGCTGGGGGGTTCGTTTGGGAAGGCTCTTCAACAGGAAGTTCTTCGGTGACCTCCGAAATCTTTCCCGTCAGAAAATCTTCCAGATCCCTCACTTCCGAAGAAGTTGGTTTGATCAGAGACACTGCAAAATGATCACCTATTAAAATCCATGCCATTCAGATACATCAAAAAACTATACTGCAAAATTGTACAAGACTTACGTTTATGATCATACAGCCAAGCTTGCTTGGTCAACAGAGTGAAGCTCCACTCTTGTGAAGGAATCTTCTTCAGGAACTCGGTCATTTCCCTCACTCGTTCTTCGGGAATGTCCCCGAAATCAGCAGAGATCCGGTCTGAGGTGGTCCATTCGGGAAGAGAAGAGATCTCTGGTCCGTTGATAAAGAACCACTTCTCGTGCCAGCCCTTATTGCTCGAGGGGGTGCTCATCAGGGGCCTCTTCTCGAATCTGGAGTTTGGCCGAGGGGACTGTTTGCTCAGCATCTTGAACCCTTTTTCTCGGGATCTACCGGCTGAGAAGAGGGTAAAGAACGTGTCCACAGAGGGGGTAACCCCTAGCTCTTGGCAGAAGGCAATAAATGCCAGTATGTGAATGTAGGAATTGGGCACCAGTTGTGCGAAGCCCACTCCTATGAACCCTAGGAGGGTAATGATGAAGGCGTGAAGGGGTAAGCGAACCCCCTTTTCCAGAAATGTAACCGGCATGGCGACCCAGCCGTCTGGTCGCTGATACATGCGCTCTCCAGGAGCAGGAGCCCTTACGTCGTATGAATCCGGAATCTTGTATCGAGTCCGAATGTAACATATTTCAGACTCAGTAATGTTGGAGGAGATGTTGGCATGGGGAAATTGTTCCCCATCCTTAAAGAAATCAGTAGGTGATGGTAGGTTCGCGCTCGAACCCTCTTGATTAGGGTTTGAACGAGAGGAACTTGAGTGAGTTTGGCTTGGATTCACCATTGTTGAGATTTGGAGAGCTAGAGAGAAAGTTTTCTGAGAAGCAAGAGAAAGTTCAAAGGTCCGAATTTCAAATCAGCAGGTAAAACCGTCAAATTGGTAAAGTTTGCTTTTTTATACTGACGGTTACACAGTAAACAAGGCCGGCGCATTAAATATCAATAATGATGAGATTTGAATGAGGCGTGTTTGGGTGACCTTTGGATGTCTTACCCGATTGGGCCCAACTATTGAATATCCTGTATTGGCCCATCCTATTCAAATTCAAATCCTATATCAGAATGGGTTTGTTATTCCGGGCATCCTGCCATCCCTTATCCTATGTCACACATCAAAGTGGGTATGTTGCAATTACTTCTTATTTTTGTACCTTTATTAAATTTTGATATCATGGACCATTTATAGTTTTCTATTAAACATCCTGTTTAACTAAAAAACTAGGGGGTAATGTTGGGTCATGATATTTCTCCTATGTTGGGCCGGGTACATTGGGCTCACTTATTAATTAAGTCATTGGGCTCATTGGGCCCAATCATTATATTGACTTCATTAAATCCTATAGAAATCGGGCTGGGTCAATGGGTCAACCCATTAGGTTATTTAATATCTATTACTTTGACTTGTAATGATGATATAGTATGACAGTTGACCAAGATACCTGCCATGCATTAATGTGGATGGGATTATAGCCGGCCGGCGATGTGAACAGCAGCAAAAAGCAATGTACAGGTTTCATGCAGCCGGTAGAACCCATCAGATCATGGGGATATGTCAGATGGTAGTAGGTGGCACAATATTCCAGGCAAAGATATTATTTCCCACCGAGTAAGTCTTCATGAGGAGGTATGTATTACACACACACGACCATAGATTAACATAATTCTCATTACACTAGACTTTATCATCCTCTTGAGTTAACCTTGTGAACACATACTTACTCTCACGCCTGAGTTATCCCCCGGCGGTCCGGCCGTCAAGCTTGTGGTGTTGTCGTGTTTACTGTGCAGGATCAGGACGTCTTTCGTGATTGGGACGTAGAGAAAGATCTTGGCGTTAACAATGACTATGAAGAAAAAAGGAGAGATGTACTAAGGCTAAGATTCCCAATTTCCCATGTATACACTATCACTATAAAAATATATCAGCTTTTATTATAGGTATAAAAGGATTGCACTATGGTGAGAAAATATTATGCAACTTAAGTTTGAGATAAGTGTACCAAGTAAAGACAATGAAAACAACGCACCGCCATAAAGGACTCGAAGACTTTTGGTGGATTATAAAGTATTGCGACAGCCAGCCTCTCTGGGTAACGATTCTGCAGTACACGAGCTGTTTCTCGAGACACTTTTACTGATATTTTGGATATGTTCCAACCTTGAAAATCAATAAGCCACACCATCTGCTCCTGACCTGGTTGCATAGCCATTATGGTTTTCTCCATACAATAAACCAAGCATCTGATTTGCCCTTCATTTGAGGTTGAATTCTGACACCAAAAAAACACAATATAATCAATAAAGAAAGGTAATGCAAATACTAATAATTTACTCCGAAAATTAATACAGAAACTATACTATTAAAAGCTATGAAATATGTTTGACATGCTATATCTACCTGGAAACCTGGTCTCATGATAACCACAGACCTTCCTTGCTTGTCAAAATAGTTGGCTCTGTAAACTTTTCCTGTCTCAGCTTCATGAGCAATGTCTTCCTACACAATAGAATTTTAAATCTAATATTAAAACAGATAATCTACAAAGTTCAAAACTAATATAGAAAGCTGTTTCAATCTTGACCTCACTAGGCAACAATGTAAGGACCGTGAGATTGTAACAAACTGAAATAAATCAAACTTATTTCTTTTTAGCATAGAATCTAGAAATTTACTACTGAAAGAGCAAAATGTACAAAATGTAGCATCAAACATCCTTCTAAGAAAAGTTAAAGAAGACAACATTTTTTACTTTTTCACTAATGTAAGTATACAATATCAGGCTAACAACATTATTTCTTCTACCAACTTGGTGTGACCATACTTGTTTCCTGTCCATCGATGCATCGGTAAGACTCCCCGTCTTCATGAGGCAGATAGTATGGTGTGGGAGGAAGTCCACTCAAATACCGCTAGCAGTTAAGAACTCCATTAATATAAGTGGGAACACTGTGATCATGTAAAATAGAAGCATACCCATCTGATCTTCTCAGGCTTGAATTCTAGCTGCCATTTAAGGGTTTCCCTCAGCATTTTAGTTGTCTTCTTTGTGTTCCAGTTTCTTGCTCTAAGGAACCTCAAGATTGATGCATCTGAAAAAATAGTCGGAAACTTATCGGCAACAGGACCGGTCTGCCTTCTGACTTCATTGATCTGAACTGAAAGAGAACTGATTAATTCACCATATATATGTTCATAAAGCTAAACATTTCTTGTGCTTTGTAACAGGAATTACAGACTTCTTTTCTCATGCCATAGTCCTACACTTGAGCATTTCCATAAAATTAAAAAATGAATATTTACCAGAAAAAAAAAGAAAGAGAAAATTTCAACCAATACTATATTTTCGTAATGGCACTGTCCTGCCAATAAATTCACAAAGAATTTTCTTTGGAACCAAACAGAAAGATTTGATCAAAATAGATGATTTATACCATGGATTGCTGCTCCTCAGGTGACCAAGTCTTCTCTGTCCCACTTCCTCGCAACTTTCTGGACATTTTTTCTGAATTTTGAATGAAGCTTAAGCAGGCAGGAGCATATGATTCAAGAGTACACAGCATACCTCAGAGTAAATTGTGGCATGAAAAAAAAATATTACAAGAAAATAATTTGGTAAGCCAACGATTTTTTTTCAGTTTTCTTCAGATTTGCAACAGAATATTAAGCAATTGCTGAACGTGTGTTAATATTCACACCCATCAAAGTAAACAAATTTTAAACATTGAAACTGATTATACAAATTATTTAAGGGTACATCTGAATCACTAAGATCGTGAATTTAGTTCCATATACAATTGCCAAAATATAGGTCGAACGTTGAATAAACTAATTACTCCTTCCCCTTTCCATACTAAAATAAAATATAACAATGATCCTTAAACGTAACCAGCAAGCGACAAGATCTTCCTTGATATCAATCGAAAGAAATCACAACATTGCATAATATCATCCTTTATTGATGAAGTAATATCGTCAAACAGTCTAATGATCTCAATTGCTTCATATAAAACACGAAAATGAATCGAAAATTACATGATTAGAACGAGAAGAAGAAACGGATTAGGGGTTTTACAACCTCAAGAGAAAATGTGAAAATTAAATGCAAGAAAAATTGGATAAAGAGAAAAGCTGCATACCTTGCGAAGAGACGACAAGTGTATGAAGAGACTCAGACGAATGCAGTTAATCTGTTACGCATAATAAATGTTGAGCAATTGTCCCGAAATTAGAGTCGTGTTCGAAATTTGACTACGTATTTATAACGGTAATGATCAAATAGCAAGGCCATTTGGTGTAATTTTGTTATAACTTTTACTTTCCCTTTTCTCCTAAAAATTTATAAATACGAACACGTGGCACAAGCCAGTAAAATATAAAAGAATAATAATACATAGTATCCATTTATTTGCTATAAATTTTTATAGGTTACACATTGAAAATAAGAAAGGAATAAGCATGATTAGAATTTCACCATGAACAAAAATTTTCTATAAAATTAAAATTTCATCATACATTAATATCAAAAATATTAAAAATAGGAAGGACAAACCATATCATTGAAAACAATTAAGAACAACCATGATAAAAAAATTTAAAATCTATGTCCGCTGACAACGGGTTACGTTTGCTACTAATAGTAGTGGGTGACGATACTATTTTTAGCTCTATCCACTATAACAGATGTAACACGTTATAACGTACCTGAATTAATATCGACCGTTGATTCTTATATGATGTGTACTCATTTTTGATTCATTGCAAAAAAAAAGTGTTACACATTTTATATTTAGTAATATTTTTCTCAACAAGCTTTATATACCTACAAATTTTAAAACAAAGTTTTTCTATAAAATTAAAATTTCACCACATTAATATTAAATATAATTTTTTAATTATTAATATTAACGAGTCCGGATCTAAGCTCACCCTTTATCCAACTCATCCGATCTCACCCCCTTTAGCAACAGACCCGGCGACGGTTCGGTCATATAACCGTCGTCTATATTTTTAGCGACGCTATCTATATATTGTCCGTCGCTAAAAGTATAGACGACGGTTGTATGACAGAACCGTCGTCGGGTCTGTCGCTAAAGAAGGAGTGAGCTTTGGTGAGTTGGATGAGGGATGAGCTTAAGATCCGGACCGTAATACTAACAACCTAATTATTTTACTAGAATTTTGTATTTTTAGATAAAATTTGTGAGCGTATAATGCATATTATTTTTTTGGCTATATAAAATAATATATTAAATTATTTAAAAAAGTCATCGGTTCAATCGGTTGAACTGTTAATGTCTGGTCCGATTCTAATAACTATACAGAGTAGCTCGCGGTTGAAGCAGTGCCACGACACGAGGTACGGATCTCTGCACCGCCCGCCCCAGTCTTACACTTATACCTTCCTCCTCTAATCATATTACCTCCGCCGGGGAGTCTGAAGACGGTCGTCAGTGTCTATTTCTCTCTCTATATCTTTATATATGAATAATAACATACATATACAGTAGAAAATACGATCAATTACTGGTAAAACCAAAAGGAATGATGGATTACTATAAGGTGTTGGGCATAAACAAGAACGCCAGCAAATCGGAAATTAAACAAGCGTTCAGAAATCTGGCAATGCAATTTCACCCGGACAAGCATTCTTCCTCCCCAAAATCCGTAAGAGAAGGTGCCACCCTCCGATTCAAGCAGGTCTCCGAGGCTTACGATGTTCTCAGCGACGATCGCAAGCGTGCAGATTACAATTTCCGTTACTCTAATCAACGCACCCCCGGAGGCTTTGCGTCAGGTAATTCTTCTACTGGCTATGGTTATGGATATGGGTATCAAAATAGAAACCCCAATTCTTCTTCAAGCTATTATGATTCTTATTATAGAAAGGCTGCTAATAATGGGGATGAGTTTGTTTCCAAATTCGAGATTTCTCTTCGTTTCCTCACTACACGTGCCTTTCTTCTCAACGCTGCCTTTGTTGGGTATGTTTCCACTTTTCCCGATTATCCAATTTCAATCAGCTTGTTGTTATATTTGTTCTTTGTTTTAATTTTTGAGCGAATGTGTCATGTATACTGAGATGTCAGCACTGACTCTACTCTAGATGTATCTATCTCTAAATTAACCTGATATCTAGAAATACCTCCATCTTGGCTTTCCATCTTGATTAATTACTGTAGGAATTGAGAAATCAAGATCCTTCTTTCAAGATGTTACAACCGACTTACTGCAGCTGTAAAAGGCTGCCTTGACCCCCCGCAACGTAGCTTACAATCAAGCTAGAGTGATAGCCTAGACAATAGTGTGAGTGCACTGGGTACAATGTACACTATCTACTTTCTACTTGTGGCAGTGTGTTGAACAAACTGGTGTTTTGGTGTGAGTGGGTCTTCTAGTTAAATAGTGTGTGGGGTATTTTAGTGTGCTGGGCACATAGAGGTATAAGGTATTGTATAATATGCTGGAATACCAAATCCTGTTGTATAAGTGTGCTTTGTTTGTTAATTATGTGTAGTTTTATCTTGTTGTGTTTTGTATCCAGGTGGTGTGAGGTACTCCCCCGTTTCAAAATTAGAGATACATTTTGACTTTGTATAGTTAATTCACAAAATTTTAAAATTCAAAATTGATACGAAGTCATTTAGTTTTAGTACAAACAAATATAACAATTGTAAACTAACAATAAAGTACTACTAATTATCATTTTTGTTGTTTTCAAAACATTGAACGAAATTATATCAATTTTGAATTTTAGGATTTCGCAAATCAACTCTAAAAAGTCAAAAATGTATCTCTTATTTTGGAACGGAGGTAGTAGTTTTTATTCTTGTGTCTGACTCATTATGCGTAGTCGTTGTATAAGTGCTTTTGCACTTCTGAGTAATCATTTATATTGGGTTACGCCCACTCTTGAATATAAAAATATACATCAAGTTACCCACATACTGTTTTCTATTGTTTCTTGAAATTTACTGATGTGAAATCAAACTAATCCAACCCGCCCACCTAGGGGGCGAAGCTAGATAGAAGATTGTGGGGTCAATTGACCCCACTAAAAAAATAATTACTTTATAATGTAAGGTAAATTTAAAATTTAAGTATTATATATAAACTGACCCCACTAAAATTTTATAAATTTTCTATTATACGAGGTCAAATTGAAAATTTATAACTTTGTTAATCAAATTTTAACCACATATGACTCATATCCTCTCATCTATAATATTTTAAACTAAATAATAATTTAATTTATATTATTTTTAAAAATAATTAATGAATTAATTACTTATGAATAGTTTTGATTAAAAAAGTCTATTATGAGTCAATATAGTGTATATATACCATATATTATTACTTATTATATTGTCATTGTAATATAGTGTATATATATATATATATAAATGTGTGTGTGTAAAGGTTGTAATGCCAGAGGAATCATCAGGTCATAAGCGTCTATACTGTAAAATCGATTTTCGACGGAATGAAAAAGATATATATGGTAATTCCCCGCCCGTAGGTTCCTTTGTCGTTGGGGCTAAAAATGCACCTTGTGACTCATTCCTTATTAGCTCGGGGGCACAACCCCTAAAACCCCACAAAATTATTTATAGCTTAGTAATAATTTTAACCCCAGTGAAATTTATTCTTGGTTTCGCCATTGCGCCCACCTCACGTTGAAGTGCCTCTCTTTCTTTCTTTCTTTTTAGGGATAATTTTATTATTCATTCTTATGCATAACTGGTTAGTCTAGAATTTGTGAGATGAGAATGCAGCAAGAAAATGATTATCAAAATTGAACATGAGCATCAACTAGGCTGCGAATAACTTTATGACCACAACTTTTTGGGAATAGAAGTTTTCATATGTGTGATGGTGAATTTCTTAAATATCTTTATGACCATACTATTATAAGATAATTCTTGACCCCCTTATAATCAAAGGTAAATAGGTATCGATTTTGATTTACTTAATTTTTAACTTGGGGGATATAATTTTTGTTAGATGACTTTTTGTAGAGAGAGATAGTTATAGTGAAAGGGATGGAGTGCAGCCTATATATCTATACCCGTACGGATATATGTTTATTTTTATATACACGTTCTATGTAGATAATGAATGTATCCTCTTTTAGTGATACCATGCAATATATTTTACTAGTCTTAAATATATATATACGCTTGTGTGTGTGTGTGTGAAGTAAACTTTTAAATCATTATTGATGAAAAGAATAGTTACACAAAATGCTATTTGGCTGGTTGATGAGGTAGGATGAATTAGTAGAGTAAAGATGTTGTTAATTGAGATGTTTGAAATTAAGAACTATATACTTTATAGATACATTTTAGTAAGTTTTTCAGTTAAAATGAAAAAGCAGTTGAAAGGCACCAACTTTTAACTTGTCCTTAAAAGTGTTTTGTGCCCAACACTCGTGTTATTAAGATCATTTTTGTGTACTACCAAACATATTTAAAATATTACTTCTCAAATTAACAAGGCTTTTAAGCCACCATGCGCTACATCAAGCATAAACTTAGTCTTTGTCCCTATTATCTAAAAATTATGGCCTCGTACCTGGCCTTTGCTGCTAGTACTTCCCTTAGCATCTAGATGTTAAACCACTTAATAGTTTAATGAATTTTCTTTCCCCATATAGATAATCAATCAAGTTTCAATCATGGTTCCTAGAATGTATATATCATGTCTAGCATTTGGAAATATGATGATTCCCTTGGTTTCCTTTTAGAATCAAGTTATTTAGTAGTTTCTCTAGCTGATAAGAATCTTTTTTGCAGTGTATTACTTGGAGGGACATTTGTCATTGATATGGGCAGGGAGGCTTTATGGAAGCTGCGCAATCCCGGGGTAAGGAGCAATATTTTTATTTTTGTAATCCCTTCTGAGCATATGGATAACATATTATAGCTTGTGGCACCTCAGTTTTTAAGCATTATATTGGACTTTTGTTTTGGTTGAATTGTAACTAGGTTAATTGAGCATTCTGAATCTATATGATCAAGCGTTACTAATGAAATGTTTATACTTCCTTTTCAGAAATCATTTGAAGAGGCCATGGAGACTATAGAGAAGGCTAAATCAGTTAACGACAAGGCATAAAAGGAGCTGATATTTCTGTCCTCATTTTCCTTGTACTCTACTCTGATGTCCAAACTCGGAGCTACTTATCTAGACAGTAGCAAAACGACACGGAGATTTCTGAAATGTCCATACGTTAGCCGAGAAAATAGAGTAGATAGTTGGCATCATTTTTTGATTGGTCATCATCTGTAGTGACCTGTTTCTGCCATCGCTCCCGACTTCCCCCCACCTCCCACCTCCCACCTCCAATCTTCTGTAAGCTTCATTTTGCATAGAGGTGTTTTATATTGCTATACAAAATTGTAAGGTATTGTGTAGTATCATATATACTCAATGTACAAGGAGTATGAGCTCAAAATGAGTTCAAATGTATATAGTATCTGTTGAGCCATATGAATGGTAAATGGTTTCCTTACTGTTAATTGGAGCAATTTACTCTTTATTACATAGAAAAAGAAATAATTTTTTTTATTATTATTTCTGCATTTTTCCTTTCTTTTATTATGTCTGGGATTCGACATTTTTTCCACACTGAAACGATGAGCAACTTGATATACGTATCTATCCGGTCAGTATCACCAGTTGCTCCTCCATGGCCATGGCCGGGCCAGGCCAGGCCAAGCTACCAACTGTCCACAAACGCTATGAATTAAGCTTCTGCATATTTTTCCTATTCTTGTTCTCAGGATTTGCCAAAAATAAATAAATAAATATATTGTGATGATTTTATCTCAAATTCATTACCCAGACTCTTGGGAATATAGTGATTGTTGGGTCATAATATTTCACATATTGGGTCGACCGATTGAGCCCCATTCATTTGATTAAATCTCTTGGGTCGTTTCTATTGGGCTTGGCCAGTTGGGCCGGGTCAGTGGCTTTTCTTAATTAAGTCTTGAAAGGCTTGGGCTGAATTGAATTAATCGACCCATTAGATATTTTAATAACTCATCTTTGACCGATAATGATGAAAAAGCATGACAGTTGACTGTTGTATCTGCAATGCATTAATGTGGATGAGATCCGGGGACGGCCGGCGGTAGAAAACAGTGACCAGAGGTAGTGGGAGAACTGGATGTAGTCGGCAGAAACCATCAGATCAGGGGCTGTGTCAGATAGTAGTTGGTGGCACGGTAAACCGGACAAATAGGTATAACATAGCAAGGAAATCTTCAAGCAAAAGGTAACTGATATTTTATCTTTCTCAATACACTAGATATTTTATCCTTCATTGTTAACCCTTGTGTTCGCCTGTACTGACTCTCACGCCTGGGCTATTCCCCGACGGTCGAAGCCGTCAAGCTTTTGGTGTTGACTGTGTTTAGTGTGCAGTATCAGGACGTTTTACGTGTGACAGAAGATCTTAGAGCGTTAAAAGTGATTTTATATTTTTATTTTTGAAAGGAGATGGGGACAGTTTTGCAGTAACTAACAGTTCACAAGCATGTTGACAGCTAGAAGCCAACATTCCATAGATTAGTGTTTGCTTTATTCACATGAAATCATATCCTAAGAACTTTTTTACTATCAATTATTTGGATTAGAATAAAATAAATTTTGTGAATAATAATTTTTATTATATACTATACAATTATTATAATAATTGTATCGATTAAAATAAAATAAATTTACATTAATTTAAAATTTAATATACTATCATTTGACGTTAAAAATCAAATTATATATCTAATTTTGAAACAGACATAATAATATTATGGTTATATAAATCAGTACATATATTCAACAATTAATTAGAATAATGTCCACAACTAATGTTCCCATTATAATTGGAATTGGAATATGCATGCTAACACGTGTATTATGTACTTCCACTTATATAAAGACAAGCCAAACACATGGCATCTGTCACATTTGAATACCTAACATGCATGGCTGTTCCTTTCCTTTTTGGGCGAGGCAACCAAAAATGGATACACCACCAATTACCCTGGGGTTCGTTTGATTTTGTGCTGTCCAGCAATAGCAATTGGTTGTTTAAAGATAATGTTAAATAATAAGCACAAAAAAATGAGAACACGAACAAATAAATAAAAATTTAAATGTCAAAATTTAAATAGAATGACAAAAAAAACACAAAAAATAGGGATAGAAAATCTGTTCTCCAACAAAATATCTAAAAAGTCGATTCAGATTTTGACTACTTGAACTCGAGTTCAAAATTTGATATATAAACTCCGAGAAGTTCTACACAAACATTTTTTTTGGACCAGTCCAATTTTTAGTTTTTTTTTTCTTTTTTTGTTGTGACTTTCAAAAAATATATAATATTTATTGTAATTGAAATTTTTATAAAATACAATATTTTTATGTATAATTTGGATACATATACAAAACAGAAATTATACATACTGTATTTTATAAAAATTTCAGTTGCAATAAATATTATATATTTTTTGAGAGATACAAAAAAAAGCAAAAAAACTTGAACCAGTTCAATTTTCCGGCCCAAAAAACTGTCTAACAAGATTTATTGATAAACTCCCATTTAGAACTCAAACTCAAATATATACCATAAACAATATATAAAGTCTAAAGATATACTATCATTTACCTATTAAATAGTTGATATACTCGTTCAAGATTCCAAATTCCGTTGATTAAAAAACAAACAATCCTAAATTACATAAAAATGTTAAAATTATCAATAACAAATCTCATTTATGTCGTTAATCATTTACATAATGATGACTGAATAAATAAATAAATAAATAAAATAAAGTGAAGGTTGATAAGATGAATCAATCTCGCTCTCTTCTTTATAATGCCAAAGAAGCAAGCAGTCCAATTAACAAAAGTCTCAGTCAAAAACCCGACTCGTTCGAAATCGACCGCCATGCTTAATCACTAATCACTACTCATCACCCTCTCTTCCGCCTCTCTGGTTTGGATGTTTCTTATCTGATATTTGTGTGTATATATATATACATATTTTATTTACACGTATGTTTATTTTCTGTTATTGTTTAGAGGAATTCTGGAATGATTTTTTATAATGTAGCAACAATTCTGAACTTTTTTATTTTGAATTCGAAAAGAACTGACGATACTATTTGTTTCACTAAGAAATATATATATATATTTATTTATTTATTGCCTGAAACAGGATTCAATTCTATGCATGTGTTTTACTTATAGGATTTCGTCACTGTTATATACATGTGTATGCTTGTGTTTTGTTGGTGTTGTCTGGTTCTCCAACTGTAAAGCCCTAGCATGTCTTCAATTGTACTGATTTGCTCGAGTAAAATTCCCTCAGTTCCAAATAGTAAGAGCAAAATGATATGCAAAACGCAGAATACAAAAAAAGAATGAGAAAAAAAATGGGCTCTTATATTTTGGAACCGAGGGAGTAAATTGTTTGGTGCGCCATTTTTCATTTAATTTTTGTTTAACAGATCAATTATTAAAAATATTTTCAAGGTTTAAACTGATTCTCTATCTCCCCATATGTGTGAATGTGCAGGTGTAGTTTAGTAAATGCAATGGGACTCTTCGAAAGTTCTGTGCTGGTGTGCCCAAGTGACCAACATTGCTCTCAATGGGCCAAGACATACATGAAATACTGTCTTTGCGGCACAAAAGACATACTTTCACTGACGTTGGGCTTAATTAGTGTCCTTAGTTGGGGGGTTGCTGAGGTACCTCAAATCATCACAATTTACAGGGAGAAATCTAACGAGGGCCTTTCTATCCTGTTCCTAATGACTTGGATACTAGGGTAATGTATCTAATATATTTTCTTTGTAGATATGTGCCAATAGATTAAGTTTGCGATCAAGCAATGATTGCTTAACGTACATTCTCGGGAACAAATGGTTTATTTGCATTTGGGTGTGTAACACACTCTATTTGTATCACTCTGATCCTGGTTATTTGAGAAACTTACAAATGATTTTTTGGCATTCTATTCTCCTAGTAAGACCATTAACTATTGCCAAGTGTCAGCTGTATTATAATGTATGCAAAAGTTGATGTTTTATGAGTCAACTATTGTACTTCATTGAGCTACGTATGGTGTGATTTACATCATCCTGCGAAACGAATCAATATAAATATGAATATGAGGCTCTTTTGATAGGTTATGGTCCTTAACTGTTTGTATTGGCATTTAGCCTTTTGGATTCTGTTCTTTTGTTGTCATATTCATTCCATGTTTTCCAGATGATAGCTTGTCAACTTTCATTTTAGGATAAATGCCATTTAGGTTAGGCGGTATAGAATATGGTTATTTGTTTCCTGTTTCTGTGGAACCACAAAAGCCCTTTTTTTGATCATCTTTAGAGTGAGAATTTGTGAAGAGGTGCACTTAATATAGCAATGTCTGATGAAAGTCATAAGCTGTGTACAGGGGTCATGTCTATAGTAGAATCCCTCAGAGTGACTTGAAAGGCAGTGATATGGTGCGTATATAGTTGGTGGCACTTTGTCCTTAGCTTTGAATCCCCTCAGAAACTTAAAGACTGTTCCTCACCCTTTGCACCATTTACTATCACTTAAGGAGTATTCTTATTTTTATTATTTTTACTTTTATTTTTATATTATTGAAATGGAGTTCCAAATGGTTTTTGAGTTTGGAGGGTTTATGCGGGTTAAACTTTAAATATTAAGAAAATAATTGTGTTTTCCCTTCAAAGACAAAGAAGAGGATATGTGTGTTTAAAGAAGGGTATCTTACAACTATATCTTGAGGTTTCATTCTGTTTATCTTCTGGAAGAAAAGAATTTCATCCTTTACCAACCTTGGCAGAACATAATTAGTGCAGTTTCAAATAAGCAATTGACTTCTCCTTCTTCATCTTGCCGTAATTGTTATTTCCTAGTTTTCTAGTTATCAAACATTTATATTATTCTGTACTTTTTTTGCAGAGATTTTCTTAACCTTTTTGGTTGCAAGCTAGAACCAGCTACAGTGAGTTGTTCCTTTCTTTCTGTGCTAAAAGCTTTTCTTGTTAATAAAGCTGTTAATACTGAATATGTCCCTTTTATGTATTTCTATATTAGGTAATAATAGTTACTTATTAGGACACCTGATATATTAATTTTATGTTCTCTATCAATATATTCCTTTTAATAAGAATAATGCTCTACTATCATACTTTTTACTACTACATTCACATCAAATACAATGCCACTTAAGTTGCAATTACTTACAACACATGCTATTAAGAGTGTTGGACTGCACAGTTAATTTTCTTTTAAGACAATGATGGTTTCTAGGAGACAACTATGTCAAGGGTCTCGAGTACTAGACTTTCTCATTTTCTGGTGTTATTGACGTGAATTTTTCTCTGTTCTAAAAATCCCCGCCTAGGTCCGCCGAGGCCCCGCCTAGGCGCTAGGCCCCCTCTTGGCGCCCCGCCTAGGACCTAGGCCCCCCCTTGGCGCCTATAAGCCCCCAGGCGCCTCACCTAGGCCCAAGGCGACAAAAAAATTCCTCTAGAAAATTAGGCGGGTTCTAAGCGGAGATTTTTTTTTATTTTAATAATTACCCAAACCAAATCTTGATATATTTATTTTTCTAATGATTACCATATTCATAATACAGGTTGTAGCATATCAAATCACAACAAGAAGTGAACAATATCAAGTCAAATGAATAATTTTATTATAGTTGTAATTTTTTGAACTTGTACCAACTTCAAATTATATAAATGAGGATACATTTGTAATATTTAGTTTAATTCTATTTTATAATTCTTAAATTTATGTTTAGTTTCTGAAGTTTTATTATTGAATTAAATTCTTGAAATTTTAAAATTTATTATTTAATAGCAATCTTATTTATAAATAAAAATAATACGTTAAAAATATGTTTATACTTTGAACAATTGCATGTTTGTGTTTGAACTTTGACATTAACAATATGGATATGTGTTTGAACTTTAAGAAAAGACCTTTATTATCTTTATTATAGATCGTTATGCTTTATATTATTATTTTGTTTGGATAAATGTAAGATAAAATATTAAAATTACCTTAAAATAAAAAATCCCGCCTAGGCCCCGCCCAGGCCCCGCCTAGGCCCCCTAGGCGCTAGGCCCCCCTTGGCCGCCCGCCTCCCGCCTAGCGCCTTTTAGAACATTGGAATTTTTAAGACAAGCTGAAAACATATTAATTATTATACTTTTGATTTATTTTTATATTCTCCATGTCTTTGTTCTTATATAATATATAAATATGTTTTTTTGCATGTCTTCAAAATCGTACCAAAAGAACTCCAAACCAAAAATTGGCTTATCTTTGTAAAGTAGTAATATTGTTTACTCCTTGTTTCCCCATAGGGCTTGTACATTATGCTATATTCAGCGACTCATTCAACTTTGTTATTTGAGAAATATGATGCAGTTTCACTTATAATTTCTTCTTCTCACTACAGCTTCCAACACAATACTACATGGCAATGGTAAGAATAGCTTCCAAGCCTTCTGTGTTTTAGTGTCTTACACTCTTACTATCCTGTTGGAAAAAGGTTACTTTTTGAATGTCCAATCTTCTACCAGTATGATACTAATTCAACTACATCATTTTTGGCGACTTGCAGTTATATACGGCGACTACCTTTATTCTTGCTACACAAAGCATATACTACAGTCACATCTATTATCGATTGAATTCCAAAAGACGACGCCACAAGGTTTGAAGTTTGTAATGACAATTTTACCTTGTTTTGATTTCAGTAATTTTCCTTGTACTGGGTCCATAGTTCTTTTGGATTAATAGCGTTCATTGTGGAACCTAGTCAAGGGAGGATCTACTCAAGGGGCAACATAGGCAACTTAGTTTTAAAACTTGGTGAAATCTTAGAAGTACTTTTTGTATAATTTTTGGTTGTGTGAACTGTGAAGGATTGTTTGATTCAAGTTTGAATTTTTTGGTTATTGATTTGGTTGACTGTGGTTACTGTTTGTTTGGTGTAATTGGGTTTTTGTTTTTGGGTTGTTTGATTTTCAATTGAAAATGGGATCATTTTGGTTGAGTAGTTTCTGTTCTTTTATTGTGATAGTTAACAATGATTTTGTCTTATTTTATAATGGGAAATGAAAATTGGAAAATGACTGTGAGCCTTTAGCATCCCCTCATTTCTAGTTTTTATAATTACTTTATTTCTCTGCATCTAACTAATGGACCTTGTATAATTTTTGGTGTTCTGGCATAAATTTTGGTTGATTTCTTTATCTTAGTTCAAGTAAAATTTATTTGAAACTTATAAAAAGATACCAAAAGTAGTTTATATTTTAAAATTAATTCATGGTTTTGTTTGAATATAGAAAACAAATTTGATTTAAGGCTTTGAGTATTTGGAGAATAATTCAAATTGAACAATGACAAGTAATAAAAATAAGTTTTTAAATTGTATCTAAATATTTTTTATTTGAAATTCTTTTTTAGTTTGGAAGATGAGTATTTATTGCAATTTGTAAACATTATTACGATAATATTATGATTAGTTCAAGTTTTTTTTATTTAACTATAACAAAAAAATTAATTAAAATCCGCTCCTGCTGAAAAAAATTCCTGGATCCGCCCCTGAACCTGAACCTAGTGACATTTTTTGAGAATCAGGGTATCTTTAAATGTCTATTCTTTGGATCAAATGCATGATAAAAAGCTGAAGCTTTGAGTGAGATTTATATCTAGGGCTGTAAATTAATTGGATTAAGCATGTGAGAACTTATCATTTTGAATAGGAAATGGTGAAGCAATGGCTTATTCTATCTTCCATGTTACCTGCAATCTTCCATAGCATAGTAAAGGTGGATTTAAGTAAGTTGGCAGGTAGTAGAAGAAGAAAGAGAGAATGCATGTTTTTTTATAGGTGGCCATGAAAGTTGTTTGATGGAAGCTAAAGGTTGAAACAAAGTAGGGAATGGGAAATAGAAGAAAGTGTGTTATTTTTAATTGGTATTTTGTTAATGAAACCATTAAGAATTTGATTTCCAGTAGGGGTTGCAGAGACTTTTAAGGGGGATTATGAAAAAGTTTATGTGGTAAGGTGCGATTGAGGAGAGGGAAGGGTTGCACTACTTTGAATCATGATGGCTGCCTTTAGTGTTCTTTGTATCATGTTGTGGATTGTTGTCTACTTTACTCAGATATATTCATAATGTGTTTTGTAGTGATTGTATTTTGTGGTTTGCCAATCTTATCCAGACTGATATGGTAGAAAAGAATAGACGACACACTAATGATATTGATAAAAAGCTAGTTGATAGTGCTGATGGATTTGGAGATAGAAGCAACGGTTTTTCATCTGGAGTTGCTCTGAGTTTACCTATCCCTCTTCCAGCACATGCTCGTTCCATTGAAGGAGAATTATACTACACGTAATGGATCGTTGCATTATTATTATTATTTTTTATGTGTGATCTGTCCTGATTAAGATTTATAAGCCTAGAAGTTAAAAATAAAAGACTTGCACTTTAGTAGGATTGTTGCAGTAAAACATCTGAACAGATAGTATATTTAAGAAAATGGCACCTTTCGTTTATATTTCAACCTTACAAGACATACTACAAAAAATAAAGATAAAAATAGCTGAGTTTCCATTCCTACCCGTATATTAACTAACATAACTCTGTCCAGGTTTTCAGCTGTTTGGGATCTCAATATTTTGTATTCATAAGAGTAATAATTTGCTGTCATCACTTGGCTGAATATTATGAGCACTTACATCTGGTCTCTCATGAGTCATAACCCTATTCTCTATCACCTTTGATAATGACTATAAAGGTTACTGGCTCTCTCTAGACACATAAGAACACAAATTTCTTATTTTCAGCGCCTGTTTTGTTGTTTAATTCCCACAAATTGGCCTGTTTATTATTGAGATCAATATTATATTTTTGACGTTAACTATCTGTCAGTGGTAAAACATTTAAGAGGAAGTGTCTCTGTTTTAACTAGGGACTGGGTTTACTTAGATGCAGAACCAAGTGAGCACTTTGAACTTGTTGGACTTTAAAGATGGTATTTAAACTATAGAAAGAACATGTGCTCCTCCAATCAACTAAGAAGCATGGGTTAACTAAACTTGAGGTTACATGACATGGGTTGCAGTATATCATTATTGTCAGAGGTTAGACCTAATGCTTGAGATTCAGATTTAACAATGAACATATAAAGCAGCAGAGCAATTTTTTTGACAGTGCCCGTTCCATCAGATGTTTCTTATGCATATGCTTTGGCTCTTGTGTAGACTTTTCTGTCCAATAGTGTATTCTGGTTTGAATATGTATTTATGTATAAAATTTTGTGTTGAAAATTCTTCAGGTCAGCAAGATCTTTAGCAAGAAGTCATACTCCACCGGTGGGATTTCATATGCAGAGCAGAACTACCTCTGTCTACGAACAGAGTTCCATTGAAGAACCCTTGATTGGTGGACATGTGTCAACTCGGTCCGCACCTCCTTCAAAGACTAAAACCATGCTGTGTGTGGTGAGTATTATGCAGCTTTATTAGCTTCCAAATCATTGGAGCTATCATTACTGTTTATTATGGCCATACATAATCTTTTGAGTTTTCCTCACTTCAGGTTTCTGCACTGACAATCTTCCTTGGCATTTCTAATCTCCAACTTGCAAAAAGCAATAGGAATATTATTTTTGAAAAGCAAAATCGTGGAATTGTGGTGCAAGTGGGTCGAAAGCTATTACAGGTATAGGAAGAGAAATTTCATACTGATTTGATAATAATGAGTAAATGTTGTATAAATCAAATGTAAACGATTTTCATTGCTTATATCCATAATCAATTGGTTGCATTATAAATCTATAAGCTTTTCACATTGGCGGCATGGCCTCCTATTTTCCCTTCCCCATCAGAAATATCTAACTATCTTTTTTATTTACTATGACTTGTCCATTTAGTGATTTTAGTAAAAAAATTCTTAGATGAATAAAATTAAGGTACAGCAATTTTAACCAAAGGCAAGTTTTTAAGAATAGAGCATAGTAGGTGCATGTGGAGCATGATATTCTTTAACTATCAGTAGCACTAAATGTTTAGATTCTTGTTTAGATTAGTTGGTTGCAAATTTATAAAAGAAACCAGTTTGAAAGATGTGGAGATGACTAGTAGGATTTAATTGTGGCTTGAATTGCAGGTAACTGAAAGTTTATTGCAAGAAACTGGAAGCACAGAGAGTGCTAAGATTGGAAGCTTTCTTGGTTGGGGAATGGCAGCTATTTACATGGGTGGACGTCTTCCCCAAATTCTCTTAAATGTGAGCATATGTCGCATGCAGTAGCATATTTTTTTTCTATTCCAATGTAGAAAGATCTGTGATTTCACCCAAGGACAAATCAATGCTTGCAGAAAGGGACTTTTTAGAGGGTTTCTTTGTTTTCTCCACTTGAATTTGAGGGTGTACTCCTTGCCTCCTCTTTTATATTATCTCTTCTTTCAATAGAATCTTCTTTTTCTATCGAAAAGGAATGATAACAAACTGGGAGGAGTGAGGACTTTATAGTTTTGCAGTCACAGGTTTTCGAAAGCCTTAATCAAGTTCGTCTGCTTGATGATGACATGTTTTTTACTGGAATAGTCCTTTCTATGCTAATTATTTCGATATTGATATGTATAAATTATAATTGAATCTAACTTGTTTTCATTTGATATTTCTGCAGTTCAGAAGGGGCAATGTTCAGGTAAATATCATTCTTTCATGTTGGGTTGGTAATTGATTTTTATGTTTAACCTAAAGACAACTCAAGGAGAAATTACTGGTTTATAATGCACCTCTGTCTTAGAGGATTGTTTTCTTTTTTGTCAGCAATGATGTATAAAACATATGTAACAGAAAATAAATGTACTTAAACATAAACACTTGCATGCACTATTTTTCCATCTAGTACTTCCATAACTTTTCTCTTCTCTGACATGCAGGGCCTTAACCCACTAATGTTCGTATTTGCTCTTGTTGGAAATGTCACGTATGTAGCAAGGTAATTATTGTCTATCACAATTTCATTTGTCATTGATTCATTGTGAGCTTCATTCCTGTTTTAATTTACAATTTTTTAGAACATAGGCTATGAATCATTCATCCTCTAGGGATTAGGGAAACTTATGACAAACTTCACATTTAACAATACTTTCTTAAGGATAAATATCTTTAGCTGAGAGCTTATTGTGTGCCAATATGGTTATGTATGGCATTTGGTTTTACACAGTGTTTCTCTGTTTTGCAGCATACTCGTGAGCAGCTTGGAGTGGTCAAAAATAAGGCCACAACTACCATGGCTGGTGGATGCTGGAGGCTGCGTTGTTCTTGATTCCCTCGTATCCTTGATTTATATCTCATTATGCATATATTGTATCCTTGGATTGAATAACTAGTATTGCACTGTAATGTTAACACCTCAATTTCTTTATTGTCATGTATACGAGACTAAGTCATTTTAAACTATAATTCTGTGATCCAAGAAAACTAATATTATTTTTGTAGTGTGTTCCTCAATGTCTTCTCCAGATACTGATTCAGTTCATCTATTTCCGGTATCATCCACTACAAGACCTTGAGATTAAGAATGGAAACTCCAACATCACCTAGATGGTTACAAAATGGCTAATGCAGAAGGTTTCTCCCTTGACAAAATGGCTCAACTTTAATGTCAGTTGTTACATATTGGGAAGCAAAATTTTGTGGAAAATGTTACATTTTCTACCTTGACAAATTAAATTTTGAAGCGATAATTGTTTTCTTTTGTAGCGATTATCGTATTCTTGCATGTGCCTGTGACTTTGAGAGTTGGCGATTGTGAAAATTTATGTGTGCACAAGTTCATTTACTTGATTATGGTTTCTTCTTTTCTTTTTTTCCTTTTTTTTGTGGGGAGGGGAGGGGAGGGGAGGGGAGGGGTGGGGAGGGGGTTATGAGGGTTCGCATCATGTCCAATACTAAATTTCTAATAGCCAAAATTTTAGATTAATCAACAATAAAGTGGGTTGCCGAACTAATTGTGGCGTGTCAGAGATAAAGAAGACTGCTTTTTGGTGTGGGCCAAGTGGCAAAAGCAAATATTGTGGGAGAACGCTATACGCTTCACTACACTGCTCCCTGCAGTTAGCTGGCAGAACTCTACTTAATATAAAATAGATTTTGAAATAAAAATATTGCATTATATTAATTTCCCCTTTTATATTGTTGTTACTTGAACGTAAAAGTATTATACTGTGCTCTACTCCATTTTTACGAAGGGTCTCCTTCCTCTATGTAAAAAATGTTTTGTTTCTATTTACTTCATTCCCTCAACTGTCTGAATACAGTCATGATAAGGTAGGTGAAGCTGCTACTCGGTCAAACCTGGTGGTAACAACGTAATTCACCCCAATCATTAAATAGGTTACACACATTTGTGTAACAGTGGTAATAAAAAATTGTTGACAAACTCAAAAATATTTCTCAACCATTCCCCTCCTGCAGCCAATGTAATTAGAGCAACTCCAGCATGGCCGAGCTGCTGGATTCGTAGACTATATTAGTCTAGGACAGAAATCGCGCTCCAGCAGATGGAGTAAATTTAGTCCGCCCCTTTTTCCGACAAGCCAAACCGACTAAATCAGCGAACCAAATCTGATGGACTATAATTTATATTATATTTAAATAGAAGGCTCAACGGATAGGAGAATAATGGAGATTGAAGATGAAGGAGAAGGAGACAGATGAAGAAGACAAAGGAGACGAAGAGTATGCCAACAGATAGATCTGTGAAGTTCAGAACGGTAATAAAAAATAATCAGAACGGTAATAAAATGAAATCAACGGATAGAAAATGAAAGTCTATAAATATGTACCATTATTTAACACATTTTACAATCTCTCAATCAAGTTCAACATTTAGCAATTGTAAGTATGTTGTTAATTATTGTATTTTTATTATATTTAATTTTAGTTTTTATTGATAATATCTCTTTAATTTTTTTTTTAGATGGAAAATCATGGTCCTTCGATGTATTATTCTTCATTACTATCTGAAGGTTTCTCACTTGATGATCCAAATTTGTTGGATGAATTTTCAATTCAAACTGAAGTACCAATTCAGACTCCTGAAAATGAGTCCAATAAAAGAACAGGGCGAAAGGAAAATTACACTATTGATGAAGATACCCTTCTTGTTTCCGCATGGCTTAATGTAAGCATGGATCCAATTCAAGGAAACGATTAGAAACATGGAAGATATTGAGAAAGAGTTCACGAATACTTTCACGAATGCATGCAGTCGATGCTCCCCAACATTCCAGGAAAACCACGCTCTTCAGCTTTTGATAGCAATCTAACGATGTCATTACTATTGGGGGATCTCAGATATTCATCACCAAAAATTGAAATGACTGCTTTTACAAACCTTTTAAGACTCAATATAGCTGTGCTTTCACCGATTCGCATATAATCATCAACGGAATCCGCTGAAACACCATAGGCAAGCATCCGCATCGAGGCAATTATCTTTTGTAAAGAAGATAAACCGAGATGCCCTGCAACATTCATTTTTTGGACGAAGTATGAATCATACGCTTCAACTGCTCTTTGAATTCGGAGGAAAAGCAGGCACCGCATTCTAAACCTTCTCCGAAATAGATACGGGGGTATGTAGGATGTTCAGCAAAATAATCACGAAAAAGTCGATTATGACCTTCATGTTTACCACGATCAATGGTCATACGACCTTGCACAGAACCACGATGACGTGATGTATGCCTATTGACATTTTGTTGTTCTTCTTCAATAGCCGCCATGCCACACAATTGTCCATATGCTTCTTCATCTTCTTCTTCATCTATGTGCAACATAGCTAATTCGAATTGACGAAACATATTTAAAATAACTTATTTGACTGGAAGAATGAAGTTAAGATGAGTGAATATGAGAGACTAGATGTGACATATATTTATAGATGCTATTTGTTTTTTAAAATATAGCCGTTATAATATGGCCGTTGAAATATGGCCGTTGGATTATGTCCGTTGGAGTTTTTTTTGAATTCATTGATTATTTTAATCATTTTATATTATAGTCCACGGGATAGTTAACAGGATAGTCCATCTGTTGAAAGGAATGAAGACTAAAGGACATTTGCTGATGTCAGATGGACTAAATATAGTCCAGCAGATAATCCATCTAGCGGAGATACTCTTAACAGTGTATCATTCGACGGTAATAAAAGTTTTACATTCATAAGTTACCGATCACATGTAAGAGTTGGAAGTTTTATCCTTGGTTCATCTGTAGGAGCTCAAGATCCTTCTGGACAGAATACAAATGTAAGCTTCCCAGCAGCATATCCACCAATAGGTATGATCTGTATGATTGATCCAGTGCAAGACGACAATCATCAATGCCTAAGGAACTCGGACTTCATCATCAAGAAATAAGAGTAAATATATAAGCAAAAAACCTAAGGCTACCAGTTGGTTCTGACGAAATAAAATCAAGAACATTAGAAATCTCTTTCTCAAACTGAGAGAAGGCTCATCTTTAGCAGCTTACATAACCCTTCTCCCAAGTCTTGCCCCTTTATGATTCTAACACCTCTATAGTCTTCACGCACAACCCTGATGGCTATAGTCATAAAGAAAGTCACAGCACTTGTAATAATCCCTTACGTTAATAGTGCAGCCGCTTTTGTGAAGTCTAGTGCCATCATAATTTGGTGAAGCTGATGCTTTAGGAACCTGCGTTCCGAGATGTTAAAGCATCTCAAATTACTCCAAGTCTAAAAAAATTGTTCGGAGAATTGAATATTATGATGCAAACATAATAGATAGGGAATTTGAGCTTGAATAGCACTTGCCAGGTCAATAATGTTCCTTGCATATCAAATATTTTTCTTCAGCAGCAATCTGGGATAAACAAAATTCCAATAGTCAAAGCAAGACGCATGAAACAGTTTGACCTACAAGAAATCATGCAATGCCATCTGCTATTCTACTCAGATAGATCGTCAATATCACTGACATCATTAATGTGATTATGACCGTTAAAGCTCTCCAAAATTGATATTACAAAGTCTCCATCCCCTGTAATTCTTTCACTCTCATCGCAGACTACCTCATTTTCGATTTCCTCAATTTCCTCCTTTTGAGTTCTCAACTCTCTTGTATTCCGACATCCCTGCAGGATAAGATCTAACATTTTCCTCCGAACATCATAAATTAGGTTGGGCTCAACCAAACAACCTCTGCTATACGCTTCTCTAAGAAAAACTAACTGAGTATTCCCTTTGGTAGATATATAAAATATTCCGGGGTGCTTCAAAAGAAGCTCACGGATATTAACTTCAATTCCAAAATCTTTCCGAAAGTGTACTAACCTTTCAACCTCAACCATTTTCTCCACTGTCAAACTCAATAACTCATGAAGAATCCCAATAGCACTGCTTCTCAAACCGTTCAATCCCTCCACAAGTACGAACCCGAACAACCTCTTTTGTATCATAAGGCTTAACATAAGGCATTCTTTGCCAATTCTTCAATTTCTCTCTAAACCCAGCTTCAATCTTAAATCCAGTAGGAAAATTAATAGGAAACGCAAACTTGGTTTCGAACTCACTCAACCATTTCTCTCTATACTCTTTCTCTCTCCAATGCTCAATCTTAGCAACACCCAAACTCTCATCCCCTCTATCTACCAAAGCCACTACCTCCAAATTAACTAACTTAAAATCACTACTATACTTGTCAAGTATTGAATCACGAAAATCATCAGGTAAACCCAATTCCCTCCTAATCAATCTCAAAGCATGAATATGAAAAGTACCATTCACTGACAAGAATAAAAGTTTCTTTATGAGCTTTACATTTTCCAATTCCAACTCTTTAACAACATTTTCTTCCTCTTGCAATAAACCCGTCATTTTTTGAGTAATTCTACAACAAAGATTGCGCCTAACTGGGTGAGTAAATACCTCGAATATGTGGGGGTATTTCCGGAGAAAAGCGCCGGTGCCGATATTGAGGTTGATGATGTTGTTCCACCGAGACATTAACTGCACGGACACAAAAGGGCCGCGCTTTCGATTTGACATGAGGTTGTGGAGATGGAGGATGAGCTTGAGTTTCTTGAATTGGGCGGTGATGTGGTCGAATTTGAGGTCTCGGGTACGGTTCTCTAAACGGGTTTGTGCGTTGCTTACTGGTTTCTTCCTCCATCGCTTCTGGGTTGTGGAGTTGAAGGAGCCAAATGAGAATAAAGAATGTGAATTTTTGTCTCTATATCTGAAGAATGTCTCTAAAACCCTCATGGTTTTGTAGCTCACTGGATTTTTCTCAACTGTTAGCTCTCTGGTTTTTGGGTTTCACCGTGCGTCTGTGTCAGCTGTGGTACCGAGAAATAGGCTCCGAATTTGCATTTTATACTCCCTCCGTTTCCAAAAGGAAAAAATAAAATAAAATCTCCTTTATATATTTTTTTAAGTACATCTATATTAATATAAAACTCATTTTGAATTTGAGTAAAAAAATATAATAACGGTTTAGATTCATTCTAATTGATTTGAGCGGAAAAGGGTTGTGGGAGAGAAAAGAGGAAAGAGAAAAAATAAAAATGAAATTGTTGAAACGAACAGAGGGAGAATTTCGTTAGGTCGTTCCTTTAATCAAAAACAATTATTAGTATATTGTTACAATAAAATTCTCATCCTTGAATATATGACCTTAAAAGGTAAAGAGAGATATTTACTACTCCATCCGTCCCAAATGAATTGCTTAGTTTTAATTTTTTAAAGTCAAATTGACCATTTTTAAAACTAATTTTTTTACTATTTTTTCTAAAATATAAGTGAAAAAATTATAATCAAAAGAAAGTATATACAATTTATTACTAACCCCAATTTTTATAATTTTAGAAATATATTTGTATATGCTTAATTATTAATTTAAAAATAGTCAATTTGACTTAAAAAATTCAAAATTGAGCAATTAATTTGGGACGGAGGGAGTATCATTTATTTTTTATTTTTTGTTCTAACTATTTTGCAAGCTCCTAAAATTTAAATTATGATCATAAATTTATTTAATACGCTATACGTTCTAAAATTAGAGATACAATTTGATTTTTAAAATTAAACGATGACATATCTATTATTTTTTTGTCATAAGATAAAAGTCTTAATCCTTTTTAAAACAACAAATAAATTTATGTCCACGAATCCGTGCCTTGCACGGGTTAAAGGGTAGTTAAATTTCAAATTGATGTAAATTTATTTAATTTTAGTTTATATAATTATTATAATTGTATAATCTATAACAAATATTAATAATCACGAAATTTATTTTTAAGAATACTATTTTCACATGTGTTTTTTATATTTACACATGGTTTATTCTCACATGAGGTGGGACTCACAGTATACTCACGTGAGAAAACACTGTTTGAAAATATCAAAAATACATATGAAAATATTAATTCCCTTATTTTATTCTAAACTTTTATGAATCATATCAATTTTAAAGTTTAATATGTTCAAATTAAAAATTAAATTGAATTTCTAATTATGAAACATAAGGGAGTAATTTTTATATTTACTAATATTTTTAAAATACTTTATAATATTAACTAAAATAAAAAATTACATATTATTTTTAATTTAAAATTATATAAGAAATAAATAGACCCTCTTTTGGGAACACAATGAGTAGAATTACTATATTATGTAGCTAATGAAACTAATTTTTTTAAACGAATAAATCCCTGTTGATATTATCAAAATAAATACATATTTAATAATATTTTTATATTAATTTTAGTAACACTTAAAATTTTAAACGATAATTATTGTTTTGAAAGTACCATTTTTGTTCGAAAGGAAACAAATTGGAAAAAAAAATTATGTCTTGATAGGAGTATTTTATAAAAGAGATAAAAATAATACTTTAAATAAATTAATTTTTGAGACTTTTTCACTAATAAATAGAAGTAAGGCAGCCTGGCGGGAAGGGGTTTTACTGCATAAACCCTATTCTCTCTCATTCCCGTTCAATCAAGCAATCGGAGAATGCCGTCATTTCCTCATCCGGGCTTAGTCACCATCTGTGAAATCAATAGGGAATTGAGTATGGAATTCCCCCCTATCGCTAACCCTAATTGCTTTATGATTTTTTAATTATATTCCCAGTTTAGCACTGCTACTGACATTTCTACTTTCCACATAATATAATTTATAGTTACCGCCAAGAACCAGTCCGACGATCGAGCAAAGGAAACTTATGGAAAAATTCTTGTAAGTCCAACTATTAGTCAATTCTGTTTTTCTTTACAAGTTGCGTGCGGTAACTTTATTCAATATTTTGTTCAATTGAAGGGAATTGTTTTTAGTCCGATTCCGTTTCAATCTGACTATCTAGTGTCGAGCCCAGAGGATTCCACCAGATTTCAAGAAAGAACGGTATTGCAGGCATTCCGTAGTGGTTCCTTGGGAAGCCTTTTCCGCCCAAATGATGTATGTTTTCAGTTTCCTAATTACATGATTCGCTAATCCTTATATATTGTTTAATGTTGTTTGCGCTATTAGCCAACGATTCATAATAATAGTAATGACTTTGAGCTGTCTAATTTATACCTGTCATCTTCTTTATTTGTTTTCTTTATTTGTTTATGAATTATAGATGTCACAATCATTGTGGAGGCAGAAATTTTGTTTCTAACAATTATTTATAAATAGGAAATACAGTAAATTTAAGCCCCATTAGTCAGTACGAATGGTTCTTGGAGCCCATAATATATTTCATGTTTACCCATACTTTACATTTTTTTTACTTTTCATGATTTACATTGTCATATATATGTTTGTTCTCATAAAGGTCAATTGTCTGATTGGGTTTTGAGTTGTTCGGCAAGGTACTTGTTTTCACATAGCTCTCAATTGAATTTCAACTGTGAGGATCATTCCATTATTTTACTTACGAGTTTCACCTAGGTGCTCTGTTATCATGATCTGTGGTTTGTGACCACAGGTCTATATATCTTTTAGTTTGCGTATCCTTTACCAACAGCCTTGCTAGATGTGTTAGCGGTGTTAGTTACCAATACATTAGGAAGAGTGCCACACGGCCCACAGCAAGTTGGCTAATGCTTTGGACATAACCAAATTGCTTATTTCTTAAATTTACTGTTATCCTAAATGCATCAATATGAACAATTATATATTTGAAATACACCAATTCAACATTGTAAGTAAGAAAACGCAGTGTTCTAAAAATTCCCACCTAGGCGCTAGGCCCCCACTTGGCGCCTGGCCTAAGCGCTAGGCCTCCACTTGGCGCCCCGCCTAAGTGCTAGGCCCCCTTTACACCCCACCTAGGCTCAAGGCGGCAAAAAAATCCCTCTAAAAAATTAGGCGGAGTCTAAGCGGAGAGTTTTTATTTTATTTTAATAAATATATAACTATTCAAACCAGATCTTGATATATTTATTTTTCTAATGATTTACTATATTCATAATACAGATTGTAGCATATCAAATCACAACAAGAAGTGAACAATATCAATTCAAAATGGATAATTTTATTATAGTTATAATTTTTTGAATTTGTACCAACTTTAAATTATATAAATGATGATATATTTGTAATATTTAGTTTAATTCAATATAATTCTTAAATTTATGTTTAGTTTCTTAAGTTTTAATATTGAATTAAATTCTTGAAATTTTAAATTTTATTATTTAATAGCAATCTTGTTTATGAATAAAATTAATACGTTAAAAATATGTTTGAACTTTGAACAATTGCATGTTTGTGTTTGAACTTTGACATTAACAATATAGATATGTATTTGAATTTTAAGCAAATGCCTTTATTATTTTTATTATAGGTTGTTTTGCTTTATATTATTGTTTTGTTTGGGTAAATATAAGATAAAATATTAAAATTGACTTAAAATAAAAAATCCCGCCTAGGCCCCCTTCGGCCGCCCGCCTTCCGCCTAGCGCCTTTTAGAACATTGAAAAAACGTAGGATGAGAGTAGATATTTTACATTTTTCTTGGCTCAAATTGTACAGGTGAAATTGTTGCCAGAAGTTGATCTTCATGGCCTAAGTTGGCACCAACATAAACATATCATAGCTTTTATCTCTGGACCAAATCACGTGACTATATGTGATTACGAGGATTCAGGTCAGTTTTCTTCTTTCCGGTGTCCATAGAGAAATAAGCAAATTGTTGATTCATCAACACTTGCTTTGCTCAATTGTTCCTCATTCATTATCTTTTTTATTCATGTCAAAGGAAATATTTTTATGCTAAAGTTAAACCATTTTATATTCTTAAGAAGGGAAGGACCCGTGCGTCTTGATCAATGAATCGCAAAGAGATGTTAAACTTCTGGAGTGGAGGCCAAACGGTGGAAGGACACTTTCTGTAGCATGCAAGCAAGTACCATAATACTGGCATATTTCCAATCTCAAAAATTTATTGTTTGCTTCTTACATACTATGAATTATTTGTAGTAATACGTATAGAAGTTTTATTATATATTCTAATTAATTAATGTGGGTGGACTAAACAGGGGTGGGATTTGCATTTGGTCTGCTTCTTATCCTGGCAATGCAGCATCTGTGAGATCTGGAGTTACCACGAGCACCATCTTTGGAGGATCTGGAGTTCGGTGGACAGTAGTGGATTTTCTCCGAAGTCGTGATGATGAACAAGTTACTGCACTCTCATGGAGTCCTGATGGAAGATATCCAAATTAGTTTTCATGTATAATTTACTTTTAAGAGCATGGGTTCAATTTGAAATTTCAAGATAACTTGATCATTATCTAAATTATAATAGCCTTGTTTGTCGCTGTTCCTGTTCTATCACTTAATTTTATCCTCTAGTCTTTGGCTATCTTTATTGTACTGTTTTATTCCCACTCTGTGTTTTCAACATCATATAATTGTTGCGACTCTTTGGTTATCATTTATCTTTCTGTATTTTTTTGAGGATATACAATTCTTTATTTGCATAAAAGTAGTGTTGGAAATAGTTGATAATCTTCCATTTTCTGTTGGGTGATAACACAACTAACTTTCTTTTGCTTATGAACTTGACTAGTTGAGTTTCTCAGTAAGAAGAATAAGCCTGATTGAGTTTATATGTGTTATTTTTTTATGGCTGAACCTGAGATTTCCTTAACTTATTCTAACATATTTTGCATCTGCTTCATGTGAGAGTTCATCATTCACCATTTGGGATGTTTCTCAAGGTATATCATTTTACCTTAATAAAGCTTAAAAATGTTATTTAGCTGTGCTCTCTTCAGTGATATAAAATTTTGTCCTCTCTTCATCTTAGTTTTATTTAATTTCCTTTCCAGCTATTTAAAGTCTATCTCAATATGGTATCTGCAAATATTTTTTCCAGCTTATCATTGATTTACTATTCACAACAGGGCTGGGTACTCCAATTCGACGGGGTTTAGGGGGCATATCAATGCTTAAGTGGTCTCCTACTGGAGATTATTTCTTTGCTGCAAAGTTGTAATGTCATTCACTTTATCTCTATCCCAATTTTCTATGCATTATGTTAATCTAAATGTAACATATCTCGAATATGGATATTTTACTGTTAATCACGTTCTTTTACAGTGATGGAACATTTTATCTTTGGGAGACAAGCACGTGGACATCAGAACCTTGGTCCTCAACAAGTGGCTTTGTTACGGTTAGTAAAAATTTGACAATCATGTTTCACGTTGGGACTCTAAACTTGTCTTTATGGTTGGTGGTAAATATAAAGTTCAATAATTTACTGAAGAAACATTAATATTTAGTTTAGTGATTCCTTGAACAATTTCTTTCATTTGATTAAATCTGAGAATGGTGTGTAAAGATGACAGAATACTAATGCTTTTCTTGCTGCCAATAAATACCCTGATTCAATGACTTCCATAGTGCCAAAAGTTTCTTCTTTAAGCACCCTAAACATTCTAGGGGTTCCAAAGTGAGGGATGTACAATTTATTTATTGGACAAATGAGGGGTCTATAACATGTGATGAAAATTTGCTCATGGAATATTTTCGGACTTTTGTGTAGATCTAGTAAGGAAATGCTCAATGTCTAGAAAGAAGACAAAAAGAAGTTTCTATGAGCTGTTTCGAGGCAGTCTATTTTAAGAATTATTTACACCTTATTATGTATACTCAATCTGTGTTTAAGTAGGATGACATTAGCTACTTTGTCATTTAATAAAAGAAATAAAAAAAATTCATGAGTTAATTACAAGCGGATTATCCGTAAACTGCTGGAGTTGATACATAGTTCCGCACTTTCACCACTATAAACTTTATTAAAGTTAGATGTTAGTATCTGGAGCAGGGGTGAGTAAAAAACGGATAAAACCGAGTAACCAAATAAAATCGAATTTTTTTAACCGGATTATTTCGGTTATTCGTTTTTTTTTCTTTCTAAATTCGGTTATATCTGATTTCTTATTCAGTATTCGGTTTTGGGTCCAATTGTTAAAATCAGTCTATTCGGTTACCCGAATAACCAAACCTATTCATTAAAAAAAAGTAATTAATTTCAACCACATCTAAGTCTGTATCAGTAGTGTATGTCACTACCCTAATCCTCACTTTTCAATTCCCAATTCCTCTCGCCTCTTGGCTCTCATTTCATCTCAGATCTCACAAGTTACAACCTCTCATCTCCATCTTCCTCTCATCTCAAATCTAAGCCTCTCCACCTCTATCCGTCTCGGTCTTCGACTCTTCGACCTCCGCCTCTCATGGTCTCCCCGTCTCATGCGCTCTTGTATTGGTTTTTATTAAGTTTTGTTTGCAGATCTAACTCTCACTTTCAGATCTTTCTTTACTTTTAGTTCTAAAGGTTAGTTCTTTAACCATCTTTTTCTATAATGGGTATATGATGTGCAGTGTGTATGCTGTTTTTGTTGAAAAAATTAGAGTTGATTTCTTTTGTGAGACGGGAGTTCCTGGAATTTGGAGAAGTTGGGATATGTTGTATTTGTTGGACCTTCTGGATTTGAAATGGCTAGCCAAACACTTGTCTGAGAACAAATTGAATTTGACCACTCTATTTTCTAGAAGATTTCAATTTTCTGTTATATATATAGATAACACCGAATGTGATATTTAGCTACTCATAACATTTTGGTGAAACTCTACATATAGAACTTAATTTCGGTAATTTACCGAAATAACCGAATAGCAAAATCGATTATTCGGTTAATTTTTCGGATAGTAAAAGTGAGCAGATTTCGGTTATAACCGAATAAGTTATTCGGTTCGGTTATAATCAGTCCTGATCTGGAGACATCTCTTATAAATCACACTAGTCAATAATTATCACATACATATGTATAACTTTGTGCCTACACCTTTTATATGTAGCTTGAGGGATTCTAGTTATGCTGCTTTGAGGGTAATTGGCACTGTGGCTTTGGCACCACTACAATAACTACGTGTCATGGGCTCCTCTTCTTTAGCTATGTTTTGACAAAAAAATTCTTGCTTATTTTGGGTAGTTCTATATAACTTCTCAAATAAGTTTCATTGCTGAATATCGTATATCACTCAAAAGCCACAGTATACACAAAAAACTTATGTTTTACTTAACTAAGTAACGTTTTCACTTATCGGGGGGAGGAAAAGAAACACACAAAAACAAAGTAATGTTTTCAGTTTACTTGCTAAGCTATCAGTCAACCTTTATAACTCAACGTGCCACCATAGGGCTCAGCATACTGATGAAATCACGCAATATGTAGCAATAGCTATGCTTAAGATTCAAAACCATTAAGATGTTTTAATTGTAGCTTGAAGGCTTCTATTTATGTTGCTTTCTGTTCACTAATTGTCTGTCATATTATTCTTGATCTTTGGTGCATAATTTGTAAGCATTACCGTACTTTATGCTTGTTACTATCAAAGAATTAGCTTGACTACTCATGTGTGAGACATGCTACAGGTTTCATAGTTTATCGCTACTTTTGTAGTTCTGTTTTTCAGATCTCAGATGTATTTCTGATCTATGTTATACCACAGACTTATGAAGACTCTTTTAGGTTCTGATCTCAGTTTTCTTGCTATTACAAAGTGTGTATTGATTATATTATTCATTACCAGGGTGCATCATGGGATCCTGATGGACGTATGATACTTATTACTTTCTCGGAATCTTCAACATTGGGTTCTGTTCACTTTGCATCAAAGCCACCATCACTAGGTATGCAAGGTCTTCCATCATTTCCTCGTCCTTACATTGCTAAATTAAGGTGGTAATGCTTGACGTTGAGGCTCAAATTATTAGTATCCACGTGTAAAGGATAGATTCTTTTGAATAAGAAAATTAAAATATTTGCTCTTTTGGTGCGGGGAGGGTGTTAAGGATCTAGCCTATGTATGCTCATAAAGAGAAGATATAGTATGCCCTTTTTTTGTGATTGTCCTTGCACAAGGAATAAAACTTAGAAAATGGATGTGCCAATGGGTAGATGACATTAATAACCACTGTTCTACTTTATAATGAAAATTTGAATTCCAATATCTTGAAACATACTGCTCCCCCCTTCCCCCCCCCCCCCCCCCCCAAAAAAAAAAAAGAAGGTAAAATAGTTTTTACTAGACCTGTTGTTTTTCTCCATTTTTATTTTGTAATTGATATTATAAAGCCTATGTCTCTAGGGCCATGATGAGGATATCAATAGAGAAGGTCAGTTAAATTCATTTGCAACATAGCAATTTCCTTGATTGTACTTAGTTTTACCAGAGATGCAATTTGTTTAGGTTCGTGGGAACCAAAACGAATACGTGGTACACTGCATATGCTAAAACGTAGTAAGCTAGGGTAGCTTTACATGAGTGCTTGCAGTTGGGAATTCTTTTGAAATTAAATTCTTAAATCTAATTTCAATAAAACTAAGTTTGATAGTAGATTTTTAGTTGAATTAAATTCTTAAATCTAATTTCAATAAAACTAAGTTTGATAGTAGATTTTTAGTTGAATTAAATTCTTTAGATTTAGTTTCCATAAAACTAAGTTTGATAATAGATTTTTAGTTGAATTAAATTCTTGTTGTGTTCGCCCTAGACATTTATTTACTTTATTTAAAATTAATTCACGTGAATTTCCCCCCCTCAAGTCTTGGTTTAATTTAATAATTCATTGATTTGATTCTTAATTCTTTTTTTTTTAAATTTCTTCAGATGCACACCTTTTATCTGTTGAGTTGCCAGAGATTCAGTCCTTAACTGGCAGGTAAAGAGATAAAAGTGCTTTTGAGTGAGAAAATTTTGTGATGTATTTCATCTATGTCTTCAGTATTATCAAATATGTACAAGAATATAAGTAGTAAAATGTCAAGCTTCTCATTCTTTTGGGATTTTAACTTTTCATACTAGTAGTCAGGTTAAAACTCACATGGAAGTGGTATCTTCAGGTGCTTATAAATTATGTTAGATACAACTCATATCTTAGGTATGACACGAATTCGCTCCGACACACCTTAGACGCGCACCTGACGTGTTCGCAAGCTCTTCTTCATTTTTTTAAAGCTTGTACTGTCATAACTCGCCACAATGGTGTAAATTTAAAAATAAATAAATTTGTAGTACTTAAATTGCAATATAAAAATTATGGGCTATTGTGTCTTTTTAAGTTTGGACATTATTATGTAACTTTAAGATATTTATTATGTAGTGTGTTTGTGTTTCTTATTATTTTGTTGAAGCTTTTATTATGCTCTATTAACATTAAATTTTTTTATTGTAAAAAATACATTTATATTATTAAAAATATATGTAACACCCCAGTCCCACATCGAAATATGTGAAATTTGTCTGTATATAAGGAATTAAGTTACTAATAATAATATCTTCAATCATGACCTTTTGGGTAAGCCTATGGTGAGTTGCAATGACCTAAGAAGATACGAGACAAGCGTATCCTTATTATACTATGATTCGATTCGGATTTAGATTTAAACCCAAAAATTGTTTCACACTCGGGATTTGACCCACATTATATATGGTATCAGAGCTGACACTCGAAAGCTCGGGCCTAGATTGACGTAGGTCACTAAGGCTGGTGGTATTAGGATAAAGGTTTGAAGGTAGAGACACGAAGCCAACTGGTATTATCCCACAATGGTTACTAATTAGAGATGTAAAGATCTGTGGGCTGTGTGTGATTGATTTTGACGAAGACATCAGAAATTTAAGTGGGAAAGTGTAACATTCCAATCTCACATCAAAACATGTGGGAAAAAATTGTTTGTATATAAGAAATTAAGGTACTAATAATAGTACATTCAGCCATGGTCTTTTATGTGAGTTTGTGGTGGGCTATGATGACCCAAAAGATACTATTAAGATAAGGTTATTGGGTCTTATTATTTTATGATTTGATTCGGACTTGGGATTTAACCCGTGTTATTACATATGGTGTCAAAGCCGACTCTCGAAAATTCGGGTCATGTCATCTGATTGGATTGCCAAAGGTACGAACATGAAGGCGGGCCTGGTAGGCCGCTAGTATTATCCCACAACGGCTAGAGAGACAGTTTCTGGGCTTTGTGTGATTATATGTTTGGCCTGTATTTAAGTGGGAGAATTTGTAACACTCCATTCTCACATTGTAGCATGTGGGATATTTGGATGTGTATATAAGGACTCGAGCTGCTACTAATTCCTTCAGTCATGAGTTTTTGGGTGAGTTTGTGGTGGATTAAGATAAGTTACTATTTGACTTGTTGTTTAATGTCTTGTTTGGATGGATTTGATTCAGACTTAGATTTGACCCATGATTTATTCCGAACTCGAAATTTGATTTGATTCAGACTTGGATTTGATCCAAGATTTGTTCCAAACTTGGAATTTGATCCGAGTTAATTGAGCATGTCACCGACTTATTATATTCTGTTTTTTGAAAATTGTTGTATCCCGTTTCACATGTTGTGTTCGTGTCCCGTGTCAGAGTCCGTGCTTCATAGATCATATCATCACATGTTGTGTACATACTAGTAGTTGGTTATGTATGCTCTCAAACTACTATTGTAATATAGGCCTTTCCAATTATAGAACCAATTAGTCTTGGGCTAGATGCTCTAACTACCTTATGTGGGATCACTCAGATATTGGTTAGAACCTTATTTTTAAAGTTATGTGTTCCTTTGTCTTGTTATTATGACAAGTTTTTTGCTTTAATACTTTATTAGTGCTACTTAATGTCATTAATTTGCTTTCATCCTTATATTGTATGGCGATTCACAAATACTGGCAGTTTTCCTTGCTATGTTCATGTGAATGTCTTTTGTCATGCTGATAAAGTAACCCTAAGGCTTATTCTTATCTCGTTTAGGATGTAGACCATCACGGCAATTATAGTTGCCTTCAGCCTAAATCTAACCTTGTTTATCGTGCAAGTACATATTTTCTTTGCCCTGTTGTTTTTCCATTGACCTCCTTACCACAACCTTCATGATGTGTTGGTTAAGTATGCAATCATTCTTCCCACTTGACTTCTTAGAGTTTCTCTTTGTCATCAATTTTACCATGGGAGAGTTGGTAGTTTTATCACCTGCCTATCTTCATGTGCTCTGACAGGGTTCGAGACATTAGAGGGCATTCTTCTGTTGGGGTGGAGTGCAGAAGATCAGCCTATGAGATGACTTTTGGCACATATATTTCAAATGATAATAAATCAAATCCTCCAACTAAAATTTCACAACATTCTTCTAATTCTGCAATAGAATTTCTTTCGCAATATAGTATTAACCATACAAATAACAATATGCTGTGAATAAGGAACTCCATGGTGCTTTAACTACATACAAATGGTTATGGAATAGGCGGGCATCTTCTTTCTTTGTATTTTTTTTTCTTCTAAAATGTGTTTCTGTTTGGTGCCCCTTGTTTGCTTTCTAGGATCTTTATGGCATTTCCCCCTCCCTAGATTCTCTCCCAAAGATGACTTTTTTGTTTAAGATTTGGGTTCAGAGAAGAATATACCACTACTTGCCATGACAGTAGTGTGTTGTTTGTTGCCAGTGCCTGTGCTAACATTTGGCATTATAAGTCTTTTAAACTAATGTGAAGGTACTTTAATTGTGTGTGGGTCATAGATGCTTTATTGCATCCATCGGCAGGGAGCTGCTTCTTGCATAATATCTTCTGAATTTGTTAAATTTTTTTTGTTTTTGTCATGCACGAAGACATTTATCCAACATAAGTTATGTCATGATGTTTTCTTGCTACATATGCAGTAAAGGCATTGAGAAGATTGCATGGGATGCTTCAGGAGAGCGTTTGGCTCTATCATATAAAGATGGGGAGGAGCTGTACAAGGGCCTTATTGCCATATATGATGTCAGAAGGACTCCCCTAATTTCGCCCTCATTAGTGTGAGTTATTATTTTGTAGTTCTATTATCATCAGGCTTAAATGTTTAATTACAACCGGTTTTTATTCCTTTGTTTCTTCTGAGTTCTGATTGCTAATTTTTCATTATTGAGATCCTATTTAAAATGTTCATTTACAGGTTTTAATATTTCATCGCACCTTTAGCTGATAACTTATCTGTTTTTTCTGCCATATGCCAGTGGGTTCATTAGAGGGCCTGGAGAAATTGTGAAGCCTATGACATTTTCTTTTCATGACAAATTCAAACAAGGACCTTTGCTTTCAGTGGTAAGCCACTTGTACACTTGATTACAATTGAGCTTCAATTATTAACGAGTGGGATAATTGACTTTTTGGTCACTGTACTATGGCCCGATTTTCATTATAGTTACAAAAACTTTTTTTGTTACAAAGACATTACTATACTCGAAAAAACTTCAAAATGATCATTACTTATAATTCCGTCCAACAAAATGAACGGAAATGTTGAGTAGACTAACGGTTAATGACGTGGATCAGGTGTTAACATGCCACATCAAAAATTAGTGACGTGGCTTTGACATGTGGCATAATAATGCTTATGTGTTAAAAAATCATTTTATAATTATTTTATTAAGTTAAGAGGGCTTAAATATAATAAAACATTACATTTTAAAATTTAAAGATCAAAAACACAATAAACATCTCAAATCTGATCATTCATCTCAACCATCTCAATCACAATAAACATCTCAAAACCTTAACTTATCATAATACATTACCGCCGCCAAACTTCTCCGCTTCCATATGCCGCCAGAACTCCTCCACCACCATGCATCCTTCAACCTCTTCACCGTCACAATAAATCCAGATTCCATCACCGCCTTTGGAGTGCCTTGTGGGTTTTCCTTTTGTAGCTTTTTACAGAGACAATAGTGAGAGATTGGGGATTTTGACTAGGAGATTGGGGATTGGAGATTGGGGATTTTCCGGATATGCTACGTGAAGAAGTGAGGTTCAGTGAGATTTTCTTTGTGTAGGGTAAGAAATTCACAATGGAATGGGAGCTCTTAACAGGTTGATTTTGGAGGGCAAAGACCGAAATTGATAGAGAGCAGCGCGGTGGAAGAAGTCATTGACATATCGGTTGGCTTATGGTTAAAGAATCGAAGTGGGGAAGAGAAGAAGAATGGATAACCTTGAAGAATTGGAGTGCCCTTCAACTCTGTCTCTGCAGAGATTGAAAGGGGTATGGTGAGGAAGGGGGTGAAGAATGGAGAGAGTGAGGGACGGAGCCATTAAAAGGGAAGAGAGAGAAAACAAGGGAGGCGGTGGCTGAGTTGAAGATGAAGATGTGTTTTGTGTCTGTTTCTTTTCTTTTTGTTTTTTATTTAAATAATGATACTTGGGCTTTAATTTGTGTTTAAGAATGTTTTAAAATTCTAATTTTTTTTGTTAAGCAAGCATATAATTTTAATTATTTTTATTATAAAAAAAGTAGACCCTTATGTCCACATCATCATAAGACGTTAGCCACCTAAGCAACAATTAATTTTTTTAGACGGAAAGTTATAAAATGACCATTTTGTAATTTTTTTTAGTATAGTAATGCGTTTGTAACAAAAAAAGTTTCGGAAACCACAATGAAAAAAGGGTAATTATCCCGTTAACAAGTAGAAGAGCACTTGCATAGAAAGGAAAATACAAGGGCATAACACAAGTATGATTGGACATGATAGAACAGAATTGTATTAGTTGACGTGTTTTGTATTCAAACGCACTCTTATATTGCTGCAGTATGATGATTATTGGCTCATTCTGCAAAACCATTGTTGATTTTTTGTTAAAATTAACTTTTTATGCAGTGTTGGAGCAGTGGATTTTGCTGTACCTATCCCCTTATATTTCACTAGCAGATTATTCCTCCATTCAGGTATTCTGGCATACAGTTACTCTCTCCAATAGATGCTCTGATCTCCAGCTGATGAAGTTTATGCACTCAATTAATTTTCAAATCCAAAGGGACTGTTAACTAGTGTGTGGCCGAAATAGCATATCAAGGCTATTGAGGATTGAAGTTAAAAAAAAAAAAAATCTCAGCGCTTAAATTTCAGAACCAAGGGATAATAATCTTATTTAGAACCGTGTTTACTTTTTTATTGGATATTCCATATTGTTTTGAAATTGATCATTTGCCAGGTCAACTTATAATAGATGTTCCTTGAATTGCCGTGGAAACAGGGATACAAAAAAGAAGTTTCTGCTCTTGTATTTATGCTTTACTGGTCGAAGATTTCAATCATAGGGGAAGTTGCATAGGATGTTGTGAGTTTCTGTAGAAGATATGTCTGATTCGCCCGTCGTCTTTAACGCCATGAGAATTGTTTTCTGGTTTTAGGCTTAATTGCCGACGTCAAAATTTCATTTCCAGATTTGGGATGTCACTTGTTAATACGAAAGCATGGCTGTAAGAAATTGCTATCAATGGCAAGTTGTTTGTGCTTGTCTTATGTTTGCTGTGGTTTGACCTAGATTGTAACTCCATATCGGCCCAATGAAAGTTTGTACCTTGAGTTTGAAAACATCATGATTTGTTACTTTACGAGAGAAAGCCTTCTTCATTTTTCAGCAAATTCTGGGTCTAGCAGCAATAAGTTTACTTTCATTGATTTTACCTTTAAACAAATAAAAATAAATAATTGGAGTTGTGATAAAGAAGATTGTACTTAGGATTCACCTCAATCAGAAAATGGAAATGAAATCAAAAGACAGAAATAATTTCCCGAGTCACTGATTATGTGGTGAAACCGAATTTTATAATTTTTTTTAATACAGATAAATAATACTAATCATTAATAATTACTCCAATTAATAAATGGATAAAATAAGCAAAAGCAAAAGCAAAAACAAAAAGACTGGAACAAGGGCTAGTGGCTACAACAACAAAAAAAAGGCTTATCCACAACACCCAAAATCAAATAGTGCGACAGAGATGACTCTTCTTCTACTGTTCAGTGGTATTGCTCCGACTCCGCCTGTTTCTCTTTCATCATCTTTCTCAACTTTGGCCGTTCCTGCAAACCCATGTAAGACCAATGTGTTTATATGTATATATTATACTTTTCCATTGAGCTCAATTATACTTTTTTTATTGCAACATTTATTCTCGTTCCTTATTTCTTGTATACGTTTGCGCATATCAAAGTAATTTTTGTACTTGTTCTTTCAGTTTCTGGGTCTTTTCTGTAATCCCCTCAATGTTCTTTCCCTTGTTTCGATAAGGACTATCTTTTGTTGTTACCCATTCTATCTTCTTGTTTGTTTTCATGCGATATGGTTGTCAATCCTTTTGGCTTTTGGCATTATTTCAAACAGGTAGTGGACATTCCATCTCTTTCTTCACCTTTGTTTTTTGTATTTTATCTGGACTAAACCTTGATTCAGTTTATGGGTGTATTTTGCTGTAATTTATTAGTTGTCTTTCTATTTGTAGCAACTCATAACAAATCTGAATTCTATTTGCTCTTTCAGCCTCCAGATTGGACTATAAATTTATTAGTTTGAACTCGAAACTTTTGAATGGACTTCAGACTCATACACCCCTTAGGGTTAGAGGAAGGAGTTCTGTGATTGTTAAGGCATCTGCCGAAGTTGATGGGACGGGTTCAGATGCTCCTGAGGCAGAAAATAATAAAGTTGAGGACCTCCCTTTGGAATCAAAGCTTCAGTTGAAGCTTGAGCAAAAGATTAGGATGAAGTTGGCAAAGAAGATCAGGCTGCGTAGAAAGAGACTCGTCAGGAAACGTCAATTGAGGAAGAAGGGCAGGTGGCCGCCTTCAAAGATGAAGAAGAACAAGAATGTGTAATCTTCCACCTCAAGTTGTGTTGCAGGTTTATTGCTGACACCCTTTTGCTTTGTTTTATCAATTGCATGTTCAATTTTGCTATTTTGTATTCAACTTGTCCTGAAAATGTAATTGAAAGTTTAATACAATTGAATGGCCATATATCAATTTCCTTCACATGTTTGAAATCGAATTGTAGAATACAGGCTCATGTGTTAATAGATTAGTAGATCAAGAGTTTTACCCCTATGGGAGTTATGTAAATGATGGTGAAGATTCTTGAAATTGTCCAGAATTAAAAACTAATCGCCATACCAGCATGGGCTGTCTATCTTTTTTCACCAAATTAAGCACATATTGAAGAAGTGAGTGTTCGAATACAGTTTCCAAGTGGTTGAGTGTTACAGGATTTGCTCGCCACCATGATGGTGTAATCACTTGATTAACAGTTCTACTTAAGCTTGCTTGTTTGATATCTCAGTTTATGAATGTAAAAACCTTACCAAATAGACGAGTATGAGTCTCACAAGCCCTGTTTCCCTTTTTCTTTTGGCATATGGGATCTTGTGTGAAATGCTGATCATTCGTCACATGATATAGAAACAGGATGGCACATCATCCATTATAAAATGCAGTATGTTGGATTTAGGTTTATAAAGATCACATAGTATGTTGCTTTTGGCATATGGGATCTTGTGCGAAATGCCAATCATTCGTCACTTGATACAGAAACAGGATGACACACCATCCATTATATAATGCAGTATGTTGGTTGTTGGCTTATAAAGATCACGTAGTTAAAACATGTTAAGGTGTTTCTACATCCAGTGATATTTTTGTTTCTAACTGACTTTCATAATTAAGGTACATAAATTCAGATTTACTTTTAGAAGTAGATTTATTAGAAATCTTTAATATGAAAATGTAGAAGTTCATCCTATGTTTAGCTAATGGCTTAATGCTTTGTGCTCTGTGAACATTTCTTTGGTTTATAGTGGTGAAGCTTTTATCATACTAGGTCTTCGTTTCATCAGTTTTTATATATTGTTGTACGAAGAAAGGCTGAATAATACAAATAAAAGGTTTTAAGTCACTAATTCAAAGTGTTTTGGCCCGAAAGCATACCATATTATAAAACTTGTGTACCAATATGCAGTTTCATTTTTATTATTTTTTCTTGGGAACTCTTCATATTCAATGCTAGGGCTTTATGTCAATGGTTTAGGGTTCTCTGAGGGAGACCCTTTACGCGTGCTCATTGAAGGCTTACCTTACGGGGAAATATGACTACTTTGTTGTGGTGATCTTTTCTGGGGTCAGTGTGTTTGAATATTTTGCTACGAAATTTTACAGTTTTTCTCTTATCAGTGAAGGTTAAAGGTTATCCTCTGGTTGTTCACAATTCACAGCCAACAGCCGGGCTCACATGTTGTTTAATTCTGTACCTGTGCTTCTTGGTCCATCTTTTGATTGTTTTCACAACTTCTAAAAGCTTAGAAGGAATATCTTCTAGTTGAAACTGATAAATGACATCAAATTGTGCTTCTGTCTCCTTATTGTTCTCTCCCTCCCTTTATATCAAAGGGCACTAATCACTAGACTTGGAATTGTATGTCCTTGCAAGTCTTGACACTCGTGCATTTTGCTAGTCCTTCAGAGGAATTCAACTTGAAGCGTGTTGCTCCTCCTTGTTAATGTTGGTCTTTATTCACACGATCACTATTGCCAAATTTGTGCCATCTGTACTCCTGTTTTATGTCAGAACAGACCTTTTATCCCAGGTTGATCTCTATGTTACAATGTTTGTGTTGTCTTTTCCCTTCCAATTTTCAAGGAAATGCATAGATCAACGCTGAGATATCACCCTTTCATACTTCCCCACCCTTCACCCTTTCATCCTCTTCTTCTCGGTCTCATTCCATCTCCTCACTTTTACTGCTGAGCCCCATTTGCCTATGCAGTGATTTTGCATGCAATTTGGAAATTATCCCATGATATTTAAGGGATTAGTTTTAACTTCCAAAGCTAAAAATCAATTTGTTTTACATCTGTTTATAGGTCCATGACTCCATGGGTACCGATGGAAGTTGATAAACAATTGGGGTTGCCTATTTGGCTACTCTGTTTATTTGCCTTCCATCTTTTTCTTTGGGCTAAAATAAAAAATTGAACGGAGGGAATCCAAATAGAACTTTGATAACAGAATCCAAAGAACCTAAAAGGAAGGTGAACCTCATTGATTCCTGCTGGTGAGGCTGCAGTTCACGCTGCATAGCTTACTAATAGGAATGACTGATAGCAAAGTAGTACCGTGAGGGAAGGGTAAATAAAACCCTTATCAGGGGAGTGAAATAGAACATGAAACCGTAAGCTCCCAAGTAGTGGCTTTAACAAATTAAACTGGAGCAAATGCTTTTTAAGGGTGTACAAATAGCTGAAACAGGTTTCGGAAAGTATATTAACCAAATGCTGTGCTTTTTCAAGTATAACTAGTGTGCTTGGATAGCATTTTTCATTGATGGAGGATTTAAAAGTACTCCTCACACTAACTTAGGAGGTAGGAGGGGATTTCGTTGGCTACCTAAGAAGTTTTCGTCGAAAATCAAGCATTACATAAAGGTAAAGTGAAAAATCAGAAAATAAAATTAAAAAAATAACAGATTCAGATGATCTCTAATCTTGTTGCAACTTATAGTTACCTTGTTATCTTCTCAAGCATATTCATAACATTAGGGGTTATTGTATTTTATTCAAAGCAAAAGGATGGCTGCGCACCAACGCGTCTGAAATACAGTTTGATAGAGTAAGGTGTTTTTTTTTGTTCTTTTTCTAGAAAACAAAAGATAAAAAACAAAACATCAAATTCAACAACTTGACACCTATATCAACACCAAAATATAATAAGGCTAGAGAATGTGAAATCAAAAATACACGAAAAAGACTGTGGACAACAACACTACTTCCAAGATTGGAATCATTTAAGAATTCTTTTCCTGTACATATTTGCAAGCAGCAGATCAGGAAGAATTGAGCCAGAATAATCTTCTCTCACTATTTGCCTAACTAGAAATAGTTGGCCCAAAAATCTTTTGAAATCCCAACATGGTATTTGTCAGTCAAACCAACATTTCACCTCTGAATATACTGTGTTTGCAGAGAGGGCAGGTTGCATTGATCCGCAGCCATTTGCTGATGCATTCATGGTGGAAATGATGGTTGCAGGGAAGGGCACACAGCTCCACACCTTCTACATACTGATGAAGGCATATGCAGCACTCCTACAAATTATAACAATGATTTGCTCTTACAACAATATAAAACCCAAGTTCATAATGTCTTTCAAAATTAATCAAAAATAAAAGTCAGCGTTGAATTATTCTTAATTCTTCGTAAGCTTGTTCTCATACCAAGAGGAAAAATTATATCAAAGCCTAATGACACACAAACACGTGACATCTCCAAATGGGAGGATGTTGACTAATAAACCAACACACATAATTTCTTACAAGAGGCCATAGATGCCAACTAACATTACGAAGAAAAAAATAAAAAAAAATTCAGGATAGTAAAAAAGAATAAAGACATATTGGTTAGATTTAAAAGATTCATGGTGAAAAGAAAAAATAAGTCATATCATAGACTTCTTCGCAACAGAAAAAATAAGAAAATGAAAAATATAATCTTATACTTGGTAGTAACTAACTTTGTTTACCGGTATTAGGTAACCAAAAATACTCCCAACATTTTTTTCTTTTTCATTCTAATAAATGATAATAGTCCCAACATTATTGCACAGGAACCATGAAAGCTAAACTGCAAGTCAGCTAAAAACTAAAGCATCTGTGGTGAAGACGGGACACGGTTAGGAGACCAGATTCCCTTGGGTAAAGGTTTTTTCTTTTCTTTCTTTCTTTCTGTTCTTTTTTTTTTTTGAAAAATCCTACTAGTTGGTACTACCCCTCTCTTAGTTCAATGTCTCAAGAACTAAGGCCTCAGAAAACACTTCATCAACTGAGGTGCGACAAAATCTTCAAAATGCAGCCTTGCCTATACCCTTCCTTCATCTACGGAAAGGGAGAGCTGGAGAGGGAAGGAGTTACTAAAGCACAGGTGTTATACAAGACTCTTCGGACTACCAAACTTGTAATCTCAGAATAGTTTCGACTTTAAACAGCTCTAGCGACCAGCAAAATAACATCACCCTAATCAGGATGTCTTTATACATGTTCGTTACAATCAACTTAAAAGACTAAAGTTGTAATATAACTTGCTGATTGCTCCAGTAAAACTAGAGATATGGGGAAAGGAATGATAGAATGACATATGATGAAATTCATATGGGTAAATAATAACATTGATGGAAATATATATTAATAATTAGATGGAACAATCGATACTTACAGAGTCCTCAGGATGAAGAGCAAGTTTAGATGTGGAGTAACTATTGCCTGGCTCCATTGCTAACCCACTACCGTCTTGCTTCTCAGCACTGTCTAGTGTTCCAAAAGGATTTGTTTGGCTATATAGAAACTTGGGAAGAGTCCTGAGATCACTTTCAGATGCTCCTTCTTGAATTGCCATGGCATATGCAATTGTTGCAACAATTGGAAAGCAACAGAACAGAGTGAAGAAAACGATGCATGCCATTCCAAAACAAAAGATGACAAAGAACACCTCAAAGGCCAGAAAAATCACTGCTAACCTGCACTTTGTCTCAAATATGTTCATTGAAGGCGCTATATGCTTGTTAAATTATAAGTTAATAAAAATAATAATCTCAATAACAATAAAGAAAAAACATTATTACATTCTGCTGTTTGAAATGCTTAAGAAACCACAACCATGAAACCACTAAAGAATTTCATTTTGAATTAAAAGTCAAATGCTTCAAATTCTATAGGGATTGTTCATACCAGTAAAGATGGGGAGAATCTTGCATAAGTGCTTGGCCGCCCACAACAATCCAATAAAATCCAAATACCCACCAGATGGATGAAATCACAGTGTTCACGGATTGTAACTTCTTCGTAATGCTGGGAAAAAAAAACAAAATATGGTTTCAAAAGATAATTTGAGCCTTGCAGATACTCAAATTTATAACAGATTTTTGCCATGAATCAGTAAATTTTTTTCATAATTAATTAACTATAATGCATGTTGCAGAATTGGTAACACTGTACCTCAATATGAATTCTGAGATCAACACGATGAAGAAGACTCTTTAAGTGTATTGGAACTCAAAATATGAATAACTACATAGAGAACAGCTACTTTAATATAGTCTGTGTCTTATTTTTGCAAGTTAAATGAACCAGGGCTGCGCTGACTTGACCCCTGATAGTTTATCTCGGACCAGGGTTAATAACTATGGCTTAATCATCATAAGTTGCAACTCAAGAGTATTGCTATTGTACATTATACTTGTAATTCAAACACATACAAGCCTACAATCATCCAAGGATCTCAACCTTTTTTGAATCTTATACTCAAGTAAAAGCCAAATACCCCCTCTTTTCCAAAACATAATATCAATATTGATTTTTTTAAAGTCATTTGAGAAATTTTCAAATTTAAAACTGGCATGATTCATTTAAGTTTTGAAAACAATAAATCCAACTTTTTAAATAACATTTCATTTTTCGCTTAAACATTGCATCGGAAAGTTTATTTCTATACATTAAAAAAACTAGAACTTTGAAAAGAGATCTCCCCAACCCTTTACTTCCAATTTTTCAGGAGTAGTCCAACTGTAGCACACTTTCTTCTCAATACTACATTTGTGTACAACTGAAATTGCATTACTATACTGCATTCAAATTAAGCAGAATAATTACTATAAAATAAAGTGAAAAATAAGCACATCACACTAAAGATGCATATTTTTCTCATGTCAAAATAAATAAATAAAGTTACATATACCTGCTGTGACACAGAGGAAGTAAAAAGCTATCATTTTCAATTCCGAGATCAGCTCGATTCCACCTCCGATAATCAAGATAAACAAAACCCACATGTAATAAGCACTGGAATGCGTACCCACCAATCCAAACCCTCAATGGGGTTGAGGGTTTCTCTCGAATCGTAGTTAACAACACAAAGACCGACACCACCACAAATGCCAAGTTCCATATCAGGTCCAGAAACACAAAGGGCTTTGAGCTCCACAAACTACAATCCCTGAGGGGCGGATCAGTAAAACCGTCCAATTGGGACTCAACGCAGTCTCCGATGAAAATCCGGTGGTCGGCGACGGTTGTGAGACGGGTTAGGGGACGAAGGAGGGAATTAGGATGCAGAGATTCTTGTGTTGCTCTCCATAAGGGCGTTAGAGAAGTGATTTCAGCGAGATGGGTCAGTCGTCAAGGTCTCTTCTTCTTCATATTTGTCTTTGTTGTCTTTGTCTTTGTCTTGTTTGAAGGAGATAAAAGAGTTAGGTTAAATGGTTGGGTAGTAAACTGGTGAGAGGCTGGTGGAGGAGGGAGCAAGTAGCGGCGTTGCTAAGTGGGGAAGCAAAAGGTTTTTTTTAGTGCTTTTGATCTCTGTAATAAGATGAAGAATACAGAAAGATTATGTTATGAATTTTAAATTTTTTATCTTAAATAATACTAATATGATATTAAATAAAATAATTGTACTTATTGCATGGTTATCATTAAAAAAATATATACAATCAATAACATGTTATGATTACAAATTATTTGAGATAAAAAAAATTAAGCTTTAAACATTATCTGTCCACTAAATTTAATGTATTAATTTTTTTTCTTATATTTTTTCTCAATATTAAAGTTGATTTGAAATATGTTTAAATTTAATACATTTTTCATTCTACAATATATATATATATATATAAAACATTTGAAAATTTATAAGTTTTAAAAATATATTTTTGTTTTGAATTTTTTAGTGTTTAATTTATTAATTGTTATATGTATATTATTTTGAGGAGTTTTTGACAAGATTATATATGTAATATATATAAATTTAATAAAAACGTAATTAAGTTGTGTCAGTTTTTTAAGCCCGAATTGGACCACCCAACCCAAGGTTCAAACAAATGAGTTGTTGACTTAACAAGTCTACGACTTTGGAGGTGTCCAACGGCCAAGGAAATGGTGGTTTAAAATTAAATATTAAAAGATACGGTTTATTGTGATTAGTTATAATTACTGAATTTGCAATTATGTAGGGTGATCAACTAATCATTTTATAAGATATTTTTTATTTTGCATTTAAATGAAGTAAAATTCAAATAAACCAAACATACATAGCCAGCCAGCCAGCCAGCCAGCCAGCCACATGAATGATTATACTTCTTATTATTATTTCTTGGTTTGTTCTTATAATGAAGATTTATGGGAAGAATCAGGTCCAACAGTCTGTAGGCTATTTGAGACTGTTAACAAATCAATGGAAGTTAATGAATTCGGAGAGAGTATAACATCCATGTCTTTTCCTGAAACTTGAACATAATTTTTTATGGGCACCACCTGCAAAAATTGGACAAGAAAATTAATATTTACATTATTAATTTATATATAATTAAATATCGAGCTTGCACTGAAATTAAGGGCCTCCAATGGATATATAACATGAAAAAGAGAGTTAGCATACCTTGTTTGGGTCGTTGAAGGAATTCTCATCCATCATATTATTAGATGTGAGTAGAGTCTTTGTTGACCCGAGCAGTGAATTTGTGTTAATATCCAACCCATGAATCACAAGCTGGAATTAAGAGAATACAAGCACCATGCGATTTGAGGCATGGAAATTGCTATAAATTTACAAGCAAAGTATGGAAATGCATGTACAAATTAATACCTTTAATCTCAAGTAATACTTATTATCCTCCATGTTTTTCCAAATAATGGCAGAAGCAATAAGTGAAGTTGATGAATTGGCTTGGAGTGTCGAATTAAGAAGGGTAGCACCATTTGACTCTTTGAAAAAGTGCTGCATCCAGTAACTAGGAGTTCCATACAGCTGTGCGGAGTTGAAGACTAATGCATCCGGGTTCCAGCTTGATGAAACAACAATTAATTTTTTATTTGTTAGGAGAAAATAAATAAAAATAAATCAACTAAACTAAAAAAGAAAATGATTTATACCGCCTGTCATTGGTGTTTACAAACAGAGGTGCATAGCTTGCCATGTCAACAACATCACTGCGTTGGAAAATTCTTAGCAACTCAAATTCATAAATGTCGCAAGAGAAGAAATGAGTGTCAAGAAGAATGTTTTATGTGAACATGAAAGCAATGTTAAGCTCATCATCGTGGATGCTTAATGCTTTATCTGATGAGACATAATCAACACTTTGTTGAACTAATCCTTTTGGATGTTCTGTCAGCAATGTGCATTTGTTTAGCAAAACATGATGGAAAACTATAATGTGACCTGTAAGAAAAATTACAAAAATGGGCACATGGTAAGCATACAAAAACTTGTGGAAACTAACAAACCTGTTCCTTTCTAGCCCGATAAGGAATCCAGCTTCACACAGTGCTGCCAAAAGACTTCCCGTGCCAGCATCTTTTCCCGACACAGCATACTCACTCACAAAAGCCTGCAGTCATTCAACGGTAGGGCTGTTTACAAGCAGCACTAGGATCTAAATTCAGATATCACTGAAAGCCAGATAAAGCACACCTTTGGGCCACTACGCGGTGAATGATCAAAAGCATGAGCCCGTGAAAACATAGTGTTTGCATCGGTATAAATCTAGTTGGATCCAAAAGCACAAGGCAGGTATTATTACCATATTCAGTCAGTAGATTAATATATTAATAGTTAGATATAAGAGATATTGATAACCTAATGCATATATGAAATTTCTTTGAAATTGAGGATCTCACATGATAATCATACAAATCAGCTGGGTGATCCAATTTGTGGGAGGACCCATCACAGTTGGAGATTACTTTGATGTCTGGGTAAGAACGTTTTATGACATCATAAAACTTGAGGTAATTCCCTGATCCAGAAAAGCAATAAAAGCATCTTAATCAACATATAATCTCTTCTAGACTTCCCCATTTCTAAAATCATGATGTATGTAAAATTAATTGGTAAAATTATGGCTTTCACCGGTAGGATGTTGTATCAAATTGGCTTGGTAGTCATGATAATTCTAAGTATTTATGGCAAAAAAGTAATCATATGCAAATATTTCAATTTGAATGATGGAAATGAAATAATGAATTCAAAAAAATGCATTGCAGGGATTTATATATATATATATATATATATATATATATATATATATATATATATATATATATATATATATATATATATAATGACATAGAGAAAGAGCATGCATACCACGGTAATTTTTCTTCTTGCATTCCTCATTCCCTATAGCAACATATCTCAAGTCAAATGGTTCTGGGTGTCCCATTTCAGCTCGGACAGAACCCCATGTCGAATTAGCATCACCTCTAGCAAACTCAAGACCATCCAGTATTTCCTACCATCAAAATGAACAATAAGAAATAATCAAAATAAAACATACTATGGCCAAGACTGCTACATTTTACACCAAACGTAAATGAAAGATACGAGTAGTGCAAGAGTTTTAACTCTAGATATCTGCTAGTAAAAATCAGTTCGTAGCAGTATATACAACAGCTTTCAACATGTACAGCTCTAATTAACAAACTGAATCAGTCGGACATATGACCTTCACAAAATAGAAAATAAACGGAAACTTATTTAGGCTCAAACAGATTGAAATATATTCAGTTAATACATGAGAAGGGAAGTATAAGTAACACCTCATTTCATAAAAGTCAATAAAAAGTGAGTTCACCAGCAACAATCTATTCCAGACTATATACGAGCTTGTCAAAGTCGATACAAATGATTTTTGTGTCATGTTATAATTTGACAGACCACTTCATTAAGTATATTGGAAGCATAAACTAAGAGACATACTTGGATAAAAGGTAAGATGTTGGATGTATCAACTTCTTCAATAAGGCTGATCCCTGTGGATTATTATTGAAGGTAAAAAGAACAAAAAGGAGAACATTCCATTGAAGTTCTAAAAGTCATAAAATAAATGGATTGGACATATAAAGTATTTGTAGATTACCGTTGTTGAATACCCACACCGGCAGTGCACCTAAGTCTTCAGCCAGCTGAAAAAACAATATATTAACTACAATGACAGTAAGCACATCAAAATTTCCAACTAGCCAGCATTAAAACGTACGCTAGAAATTCTCCAAACGAAACATATGACATAACCTGGAAAAACTCAAAATGCCCAAGCCCATCATCCGTCCAGTATCCCCAAACATCATCAAAATGTCCAGGCCTCTCTTCCCATGCGCCAACAGTTTCTTTCCAGCGGAATGCATTTCTTAACCTTGTACCTTCAACAAAACAACCGCCTAGACCAATACACATTGAACACAAATACTCAGCATCAAAAAAGGTATAAATACCTTGAATAGATGTCCTAGAATGATGACATAGTCATACAGACATATAGTACAGAAACCATCAATTCCATCCAGGAGCCTCCCAGTCAAACACAATGAGAAGCATGCAATTAGAGTTTACTTTCGCTGTCCACAAGGAGTGATGGAGCCCTTTCGGAATGGTACTTTGTTGTATCATTTTCTTTAATTCTTTCTTTCTTATTACTTTCATATTTCAGGATGGGCCTCTTGACTTGAAATCTGATCCATCTTGAAATATGAAAATTTAATGATGCTCTCTTAAGTTTATTCTCCTCCCTAATAATGCTTATGTTTCCTTCCCCACCCCCCACCCCCCCACCCCAAAAAACCAGAAAAATAATGAAAGAAAATGTGTGAATTATTTATGAAAATTAATTTATTATAAAGGACTTATAAGAACCTGACAAATTCAAATTTTGTTAAATGCTAATGAATATAGTAATTAAGTTGCGAAGTGTCTGCAAAAATTAAATTAAATCAAATTAATCACCTGGAAATCTGAGAAATGCTGGCTTTAAATCTGCTAGCATTTTGAAAAGATCATTTCGGAAACCATGCCCCTATGCCAAAATGAAGGTTGTTAAAAGATTTGTGTTACTCAGGAAGGTGTGCATTTTCCTATTTCCAAATGGTATTCCTATCCGTACTTCCATGTAGCTATTGGAAAATAAGCATTTGAATAAGGAACCACTGAAGCTTTAATAGTTATTTACATACCTTGTACGTGTCCAGTGGCATAAATGAAACTTGATCAAACCATATAACTCCTGCTCGGGTTGTTGTCAACTGCAGTCTTGAATTGTGATTGGTTGCTTTTGCAACCAACAAAACCTCCATCTTTGTCCAATTTGAAACATCAGAAGCTCTGCAAGTAAAATACTAACTCAGATACAGGCTGACAGTCATCCAAATCCATGGATTACACAAATGTATTAATTCACAAATGGTACTCACATAATGTTAGCAGTAGCCAGTGTTTGTAATCCAGCTGAGTCAGTCAGAGATGAAGAAACATATATTGAATTTAATGAACGAACATACAGAACTAGTTTATAGCTTTTCCCTTGTTCAATATTCTGCAAGAAAATAAAGGTCCAAATGGCAAAAAATGTAGTTAGTTAGCAGAAGTTAGCTGCAAAGGCTTAAACAACTAGTCACTAAGGATCTCTGATAGTAAATTCGCTTAATGCATACAATTTGATGAAATAGAACATAGACTTAATACATTGAGTAATATTGATTGAAAAACCAAATATGCATAAAAATAAAATGATGAATTAGATCAAATAACTTTTGATAATAGAAACTATTTTATACATATTCTTGTGTTCCAAGGTACTAATTTGTAGGGTCAAAAGATCCTTCTTTTTACAGCACAAAATCAAATTGAATGAAGGATGCTCGTAGATATTTCAAGTTAAACAGAATGTAACATCAAGTAGCATGAATATGGAATTAATATAGCTCTGGACCAAAATTTGTTCAGACATGGATATGGAATTAATAGAGCTCTGGACCAAGATTTGTTCATTATTATTGACATGCTTCAAAGGATAATTTTTAGAAAGTTTTTACTTAAAAAAAATCATCCTTTTTCTCGCTAGTTTTTGAAAACTTCAGGCTTGTCAACCCAGCCCTCAACTTACCACCTGAGTCAGATACAGGGTAACAAGTTCTTATTTAACATCTCCATTATACATATATGAACAAGTTATATATTATCACGAATCCAACTTCTAGTACAGAAAATTATATCATGCGTATAATCTGTAAAATCTCAATCCCATCAAACCATATAATTTGGTAAGAAGTTTACCGCATAACTGACCTAGTTGATTCATGTTTTCCTGTGCATATGAGTTACATGAAACATTTGACAGATCATACAATAAATAATATTCTATAAATTTGGACTTGAAGACAACAACAGATGACTATTAGTGTTCCTTCAATATTAAAAGATAGATTAAGAGTTATTAGTAGCAGTCGTCTAAATTGAGGAGTAGGTTATTCTTACCATACCCCAGAATCCAGGGTTATAAATACCAACTCCTCCGGCTGGACAGATCTTGGGACCTTTGCTGTTACAAAGTACCTCCATACGAAGTGCAATTTTATTACGATCAAAACATGAGGAACGATCTGTTGATACAACTAACAATGATTCATCCCCAAGTGTAGACCAAGGATCAATATTTGAGGGAGTGTTCTGTCCCCCAGCTTCAAAACCTGGGATTCAAATTTCATGAGTAATCTCTAACTACAAAATAACCACAAGAATACAAAATGACACAAGTTTATCTTCAACCAAGAAAAGTATAACAGGGTATCTTAAGCAACTAATGAATACTTTAAGACATAAATAATAGGAGAAGGAGAAAAGAAACTGCATGAAATTTGAACAGAACGGAAAGATAGAACAAATGGGAACACAGAAAAATGTGCACCTACATATATTGTGTTTTTTTTTTGGGGGGGGGGGTTAGTTAAAAATAGTGCTAGTCTCTACAGAATAGAATTGACTATAAAATTTTCTAAAGGATTTAAATGTTAGGAAAATACTTCCAGATAAGAAATTTTGTATATTAAAAGGTGATAAAAAAGAGAACAATAGTTCTAACATGACAGCAAGAACAAAGCTAGGTTCAAGAAGCTGCAGTCATCTGACCCCGCTGAGTGTTTCATTTATATTTTTTTTATGTATGTACATTTTTGTAAGAATTTGGCTGTAATATACTAAATGAACACTGAATTTTAAAATTTTCCTAATATGTGGGATCATATTGAATGTAATATATTAAATGAACCTACTGAACTCTTGGTATGGCTTCGTCACTTCATAACAGTGAAGTTGCTGTTGGTTTGTTCTTTATTTTATTGGTGATTTACATCAACATATATCGTGCACAACTCATTCTATTTGATGCAGTATTTGTTATCAAGCAGACAAGCACAAGCACTTGGACCAATAATTAAATTCAAAAAAATGATAGTTTATATTATAAAAAATAATTTCAGGAGAAAAAAATAACTCTAAATGCCTATGCAGGCAAATTAATGTGCAGTCTGTTACTTGTCCCATAAACTTAATCAAATTTAATGAACCATTGTAATACTTCTGGATGCTTGATCGAGTGTGGACTAAATATTAAACCAGTTAAGTACTCATTTAGCATGCAGTGCCTTCCTATAACCTGAGCCGACTCGAGAGAATTTGGAGCTGACCTGTATTGATTACAAGCTCTGCCCACAAGCCACCAGTCCCAGCATGGTTGATCTCCTGCAGGATAAACATATCAGAGCATTGTCATTCTTCATGATCAAGTAAATGTTGTGCCTTCTTTATACACACATACATATAAATCATACAAACAGTTATTCACAGTAACAATAGTATGGAGAGTAGAAGTCACAGCAAACTTATGGAAATTGAAGGAAAATTCATCACTATGAGGCTAAAAATTCACCTCAAAGAAAATGCCAAACAGAGTTTCCGGTATCTTCCTTGCAGATGCTTTCGAACCATTTACAAATAACTGTGCCGTCTGGTTTGCAGCAACCTCATTTCCAGAACATTGATATAATAATGCACATAACCCAATGAAAACGCAAAACAGAAAACTGTAAAGGGCACGGCTAGAACCCATTTCTTACCCACGGCATTCAGTGTTTCTGATGGCTATCAAAGCACAACAAATTAAGATATCTGGTCAATTACTGGGGAAAAAAAGAAGGAAAGCATAAACAGAACCACAAACTTCTGCAAAAACCCAAGTCATAATCATTACTATATGGTTGGGATACATGATTACATTCATAAAGCAAATATACACATTATGTGTGTGTGTGTGTGTATATATATATATATATATATAGAGAGAGAGAGAAGAGAGAGAGAGAGAGAGAGAGAGAGAGAAATAATAGTAGTGGAAATATGGTTCGCAAAAATAAAAATATGAAAATGAAAAAACAAGAGCAGACCCATATACTATTGAAAGAATAATTTGGATAGTAAGCAAGGAAATGAAATAATAAGAGCACATTGGTCAAAACTCACAGAGAACTGAGTAGTATAAACTCAGATTAGTGATCAAAGTGAAGCATTTGAACATATATAAGGTATGTTATTTGGTACTACTACTACTACTACTATAACTACTCTCTCTCTCAAAGTTTTTTTAATTGCCATTTTAGGAACATCCTTTTTATGTAGTTAGTTTTTCTTGGGAAAATTGAGTATTATGAAAGTTTGCTACTTGTACAATTATTTGGTAGTTAATTTCCTTAAAGTTGTTTTGTTATAACAACTTGGTAGGCACAATTATCGTTGTACAATTTTGTGTTGCGTTTGGAAATTGTATTAGAAAATCAGTGGGAGATAACTATATTCATATAACAGAATACTCATAAAGATATTAAATTATTTATTTTTATAGAAATAATAATTTATGGTAGATTTTTAAGAGATTTACAATATTCCTCCTATTAAAAGACGGTGGATTTTTAAGAGATTTAAAAATCTTTTAGATTATTTTCTTTAATAATTAACACAAAAAATTATAATATCATAAAACTTGACATCTTATTATGTGTTGGTAGAATTCAAATCTTTATAAGAATAGATAAAATAGTCAGACCGTATCGATCTTTAACTATCAAAACATATATTACTCTCTTCATTTGTTTTTTAAAGAAGTAGTTGATTAAATTGAAAATAAATATCAATATTGTCCATTTAAAATTCATTGAAAAAAAAATGAGAGAAAAGATTAAATTTATTGAAGTAAATTAATTGAAAAAAATGAGAGACAAACAAATTTGTATTCATTAAATGTTTATAAACTATATTAAACAAAATAATTTTAAAAAAAATCCAGATAAAAATTACTGATTTTAAAGGAATGGATGGAGTAATAATGGTTGTTTTTACCAAAATACGGGGGCTGGAAACAGAGGGTGGTGCCCGGTGGTTGGTTAGGTGAGGTGGAGATAAAAAGGGTTAGGTTAGCAAGATCAGAAATTGTAGGGAGACATTTTTTTGAGGACATTATAGCAACATTTTTTTTTGTTTTTTTTTTGTAGTACTTCTTAAAAAATATATACTCCCTCTGTCCCAAATTAACTGCTCAGTTTTGACTTTTTTTAGTCAAATTGACTATTTTTAGAATTAATAATTAAGCATATATAAATATATTTCTAAAATTATAAAAATTAGGATTAGTAATAAATTGTATATACTTTCTTTTGGTTATAATATCTTCACCTATATTTTAGAAAAAATAGTAAAAAGATTAGTTTTAAAAATTGTCAATTTGACTTTAAAAAGTCAAAACTGAGCAATTAATTTGGGACGGAGGGAGTAATATTTATTTCAATTCTGTTTTTTGTATGTATCCAATTTATACTTAAAATGCTATTTTTTATAAAAATTTCAATTAAAATAAATATTATATATTTTTTAAGAGGTACTACAAAAAAGCCAAAAAAAAATATCCTTAGTATGTCTACAAAAAAAATGTCCCCCTCAAATTACTCTAGTAAGATAAGTGAGCGGGCCTGATCCCAATGTTTGTAATTGTAAGTATATACATATAAATAAAATATACACAAATTAGCAGGTGTGACCGCAGCGTCCACTTTTTTTGACTCACTCCCATAATCTCTCTTCCTTTCTGCGGTCTTTGTTGAGAGGATGAGTGACACTGTTACCACACTACTGTTTATATTAAAACTTGGGAATTCCCCATTTGCTATTTCTAATCTTGACCTAGTTAGTTGGTTCAATAATCAAAATTTCGATGCTGTTCTTTATGATATAAGTAAACCCACTTACAATCTCCGCTTCTTCAGGCCTTCAATCGATGGATTATATGGGATTAACTGAGATCCAGATTCTTGGTATTGCTGTTGCCGCTGTTGTCGTTGCTGCTACAGCTGCCTACGTTTTTTCCTCCAAGAAATCTAAAGGTTTGACCAACTTCTCTAATAGATAGATAGACCAATGGATTTTTGGGTAAATGATAATTTTAGACGATAATGTGTTATTTATGGTTAAATTTTGATTCTTTGCAAATTTGAAGTTAACGATCTGGTGAATTTATGTTTTCTATAAACTGAGTAAGAATTTTGTATGTGGTTAAGGTTGCATAAGCCCTGATAGCTTCAAGCAATTCAAGCTTGTGGAGCGCACTCAGCTAAGCCATAATGTGGCCAAATTTAATTTTGCACTTCCAAGACCTACTTCAGTTTTGGGCCTTCCAATCGGACAACACATAAGTTGCAGGTTCAGTTGTTTGACTTGATCTTTTACCAATTATCTCTACAATTTTGGATTGAATAATATATAATTTTGTATCCGATTTTATGATCATGTGTGCTTTATCATTGGAATATTGGGTATATATTATTGTTTTCAACTATTCTAAAATGTCATCTATCAAACAGGGGTAAGGACAGCCAAGGTGAAGAGGTTATAAAACCATACACCCCAACTACTTTGGACTCAGATGTTGGATATTTTGAGTTGGTTATAAAGGTATATAATCTAAAATTCTTCTATTCTTGGATTTGTTGGTTATGTTTATCCTTTTTGGTTACATTCCAATATTTTTGTTGGATTTGAATTGATTGTATGATTAATTTTGTGCATAAAGATGTATCCACAAGGAAGGATGTCACATCATTTTCGAGAGATGCGTGTCGGTGATTATATGGGTGTAAAGGGACCCAAGGTACATGATGCACTTCAAAATGCATAGTTATTATGATAACCGAGAGGTACATCCAGCATAAAGTGATTTATTATTGTTTATTTTGGGATCAGTTGGGATTTGGGAATATATGTAGATATAATATCCATATGGGTTCCTTCAATTCCAAGTTCCATTTCTGGGATCATGCGACTATTCCTCATATACTTCAAAGTAGTTGGTCGGACATGTTTTCTATATAGACGGGAGAAATTGCCGAAACATCTTGGTGGTTATCCTTTGATATTCTTATACTACAACCTGTCGGATGTTTATTTGTTTTTCTAGTTTTGTTTTTTAATGGGTACTAGATTGTGTTAATGTCATAACTCATGTATAATGTTACCAATTGAGTACAGGTTCTGAATTCTTAATTTCCAAATTTGTCTCAAAGTTATGCAAGTATACTAGTATCAGCGAAGATTGAACTTCTGAGAGAAGATTTTACATATCTACCACACATGCTGTTCTTCATTGGCACCTGCTGTTCCTGATTTCCTGCTAACCCCCTGTGAGAAGAGTGTAGAGTTCAGTCTCAGTTATGATGTTTTTGTACCATAAACCAATTTTTTTCCAGAATACTCGACTTTGAGTAAAAAAAGAAAGAACATTTGGGTGTTTACTGTAGCTAGGTTTTATAACACTGGGAGGCTTTTTCCACTGATTGAATAGTAAAAATGTCTTGTAGAGAAACTGCAGGGAGTGCTACTAAAGTTCATGGGTTTGATATTAACATGTTTGGATTCTTTCCTGTACAAACTGCATTCTTTTGGTTGCATGGCATCATAGTTGTTCAATGCCTTGAAATATGTTCTTATTTTGGCATTTTATTATTACCAGGGTCGTTTCAAGTATCAACCAGGACAAGTGAGAGCCTTCGGAATGCTTGCTGGGGGTTCTGGCATTACTCCAATGTTCCAGGCATGAATTTTCATATCCATTATATATAGTTTCAGATAATTTCGGAGATTTCTGCTTGTACGATGAACTGTTATCTTTCAGGGTTTAGTATTTGATATATTGCATCATTTCTGTTTGACTTTCAGGTTACTAGAGCTATACTAGAGAACCCAAATGATACCACCAAGGTGCATCTTATTTATGCTAATGTTACATTTGAGGACATTCTTTTAAAGGTAATAAACAGTCTACTTTTCTTAAATGTCCTATTAGACTATCTGTGCACCCTGGGTAGACTCGCCTATGAGGAAAGCCAAATCTTTGAACTTAGTCCAAGTATGATCCGTTATAAGTGTGCCGAACAAATATTATGGATTTAGCATATATTCATTTCTTCTTGTTTCTCTCCCCCCTTTTCTGTCTCACCTGGTGCGGAGGATTCTTTACTGCATCAGTGAAGTTACTTCAGTCATCTAGCCAATGACATGGGGCCCCCCATCGTGAGGTGATGGGTAGTCGATGCCTTTGGGGAAATTGTTACTTGGAACCTCTGAATAGCAGTGGAAATTTCTCAGATGAAAGAAATCATAATAGTGGGGAGTTACATGTTCAACTGTGATAGTTTTATTTTTTCCCTCTACTTCTTTGATGTTAGGATTTTCCCTTAGCTGGGATCAGTGAGTTATGGGGAAATGGTTGTGTGAATGGAGAATTATCCACAACTACAGTTGGCTTTGGAGCAATTGTCAGCCAACCTATCTCACACCGTTGAAGTTAGGATTAAAGGACCACGATTCAGAGGTTCATTAAACTGTCCGTCAAATAATCGTATCAAACAGTTTGATGGATGGTTTAGTGAACCTCTAAATTTCAGCCAGGCTTGCAGTGAATGGTGTTAGATTGATGTTTTTCTTATATATACTCCCTCCATCCTCAAAAGCATGGCCTCAAGTACAATATATTTTGTCCACAAAAGAATGTCTAAAAAAGTTCACAACTCAAATATAAAACAAATCTTTAAAGTACTTGCATGGGGTCCAATAAGAATAAAATTGGTACTTATTATACTCTCCTCTACTTTGATTTTCTTAAATTGCGAGAAATCTGTACTTTGAACATCTTTTTGAGGATAAAGGGACTATATTATTACTTCGTTTGCATATGAGTAGTTTAAATTTGCATAGGTACATATTCTTACATTTAAACATGTCATTGTATATGAAACAATCCGGATCAAATCCCGAGTTCGGAACAAATCTCGGGTCAAATTCGAAATACGAATCGAATCAAATACATCTAAATAAGGCCTTAAACCACTGGCTTAATAGTATCTTCTTGGGTTATCTTAGCCCCACCACAGGCTCATCCAAAAGGTCATGACTTGAAGGTACTATTGTATCAACTTATTTCCTTATAATCTTTCGATGTGGAACTGGGGTGTTACAGTATATATTGGAAACATATCGGTGCTCAGCCTGAACTTTTGTACTATTTGCATGCTTCTTCGTTTTTCTTTTCATCTTCTTCAGCCACTTGCGAATTTATTTTAGCCCCGTATAAGATCAGGCTACTCCCAAGTGGTAGATGATGAAGATGGGTCTTAATTATTATTTTCTTTTTAGGTGTACAGTTAGTTTTTACCTAGGATACCTGACACTATTTGATTAATTTCTTCTTTCGTTAGTTACTTAATTTCACAATGAAGTGGCTTGAAACCAAGTAAAAGGTTATGGTTTAATTGAATTGGTCTGCATGAGTGTCACAACAGTTTAAAAAGGGAGGGGGAAAAGGAGTTTCTGATGTCGAAGTAAGAAGAATTGATTAGTCGATGTTTCTTGTTGATGAAATTATAATTAGTTAACACATTGAATATTTTCAGGAAGAACTGGATGGGCTTGCTACCAACTACCCTGATCGCTTCAAAATTTACTATGTACTGAATCAGGTTGGCTGCTTTCTTATATAACACATCTGATGTACTTTTACTTCGTCCAGCCTTTTTACCTTTTGTAGTATTATTCTAGCTTGGTTAATGCCTTTTAATGTAATTGTGACATTATTAATTAGTACTCCCTCCGTCCCAGGATAAAAGTCCTTATTACTATTTTGGGTTGTCCCATGTTAAATGTCCTCTTTCTTTTAATAACTAAACTTTTAAACAATTATTTCTATTATGCCCGTAGCATTAAATACCTTATATTTTTCTTATTTTAATTCTCTCTCCATATTTAATGACATTATTATGGGCAATTTTATCATTTTATTCCTCTTCTTAATATGCGTAAAAAGTCCACCAAGACTTTTATCTTGGGACGGAGGGAGTATTTGACAAGGGACTACTAGATTTCAGTGCTCATACCGAGTAATTGTTAATTTGTGAAATGAAACATTGTTAATTGAGTCTTCTCTAAGGCTTACTTGTTACCCAGCTTGGTTAATGCAGCCAAATTGCAAATCATGACTTGCTCAGCGTTTTGAAGCTTAAAAAGCATGTTGATTTTGTACAGTAATATTTTTAGACCTACTTTTGTTGTAAATTGAATTGATGAACTAAAAGCCTGTATATATACTTCTGCAGCCACCCGAAGTATGGGATGGTGGTGTAGGGTTTGTATCCAAGGAAATGATCCAAGCGCATTGCCCGGCCCCAGCATCTGATATTAAGGTAGATTTTGAACTAGTGTATATTTGAATAAGAATACTCTGAAATCATGTCATAGTTGATTTTATATAGATCCTCTTTTTGTTTTTCTGCAATTTTTTTATTTTTTATTTTTTTTATCTACAGCTTGTAATATTGAAGAGTTATCTCCCCTCTCGTTCAGCATCCATGGACATAATGTTCATCCTTTCTGAAACTTTTTAACAATAGAAAATCTTGGGAGTTCCTTCAGTTTCCTTCTCGAATTCCCTCGTGACTCTTTTGATGTTCTGTTGATTTTTTGAAAATAATTTCTTTTTGGTAAATGATTTAACATATATGTTCCTTTTTGTTTCGGCATAAAATGCTTTTATTTCTAAATATTTTAGATGAAAGAATTGTATTCCCTCTGATTGGGTGTTTTGTTGATGTTTTGCAATAAATTCCTTGTATGATAAATAAATATGCATACACATTTTTTTGGCTTAAATTATTATCCAAGCAGGTCAATAGAGTATATTGAGAATAAGTGTAAAAGCTTATTTAATATCTATGTACATATACAAGTGTGTAGTTGCATATGCATGCCTACACTACCGGACAACTGCAGAAGATCTCCTCGTATCTACATACTATTGAAAAATGTTGAAAGGGTTTCCTTGTATTTGAACCTGCAGATTCTGAGGTGCGGACCACCACCAATGAACAAGGCCATGGCTGCTAACCTTGAAAATCTGGGATATGCGCCGGAGATGCAGTTTCAATTCTAATTGTGTGTTCTGGGCACCTTGGGGCTCATTAGTTCTTTAGTTGAATTGAGATTGAGCAGAAAAACAATGTTGTATGTTCAATGCTTTTGATTGGAACAGAGATGTAACATTCATACTTAATTGCTCTCTACCCTTTAATAAATATGATCTTGCCGAGTCAAATTGATCTCCAATTTCCAGACAATGCTTATACTTTTTAACTAGTTATCCTTTTTGAAAATTTATTTTTTAGGTGGTTCATAATTTATTTTAAAGAACATGAGAAAAATGTTTATTACCTAATGGGAATAATGGTGTAAACGAACCGAGTCGATCCGAATATTGAGTTGCTCAGATTTGGTTCACAAAATCTATTGAGTATAAAATAAGGTTTGATTGAGGCTCATTTAGCTACTGAGTCGAGAACGATTTCGAATCGAGCCCGAGCTGTTTGGACTTTTCGAATATGATCCGAGTATCAATAGAAAATTATAATTTGAGGAAGTTCGAATAATTTATCGAACTTTAAAATGTGCTCAAATTTGACTCATTTATATTTCGAGTCGAGCTTGAATCGAATTTTTAGTCGAGCGAGTATGAATCGAGCCCGAACTGTTTGCTTATTTTACAGTCTTAAATGGAAAACAGGAAAAGTGACTTTTCATGGTAAAAATATTAGAATTTGATTTTTTAAAAAAGAGAAAAGAAAAGGAAACTTAATTAACTAGAGAGTAACTTCGCCTATGGTTGACTTGCCGGACGTAGTTAGTAGTGTTATATAATGTTTGATGTTTGATGTTGATGTGTTAAAATTATATACTACAAGTGCACAATGTTAAATTAAACAATTAGCAAGTACAGGTCGATTCTTAATATCTATTTTAAGCGAATTAGAATTAAAAATTAAAAATTGATTAACTAAAATTAAACTAACTAATAAAAAAAAACAATCTAGGAATCCGAATCCGTTAAATAATAAACATAACATATAATTCGTCTTCTATTTTTATAATTCAAATATGATTTTGATCTCCCTTCTCTTTAATTTAGTAAGTTACAATTAACGTGGTCAATCATAGATTATGAAAATTTAAGGATTAATTATAACCCATCAAAACTTCTTTGAGCAAGCATGAAGTTATGATAAACTTATATTTTAATAATAATCTATCAAAATCTCTTAATTAATTTAAAATCACATAAGAACTATAAAACGAAGGTATTTCAATAACGAAATATGAAGGCGAAATCAATTAAACATAAAAACATAAATAATAAAAGAGATGAAAAATATTATTATGAATAATTATTTAATTTCATCTTCATCCTAGATTAAAAAAATTAGCTCACCATGAAAAATAATTAAACTAACGAAACTAAAGAGAAGAAGAAGATTAAAAATAAATAAGAAAACTCCCTTAATTAACAATGATCTAACGAAAGTAATTTAATTTACTTCTACTCCTAACCTAAACTAATTCAATACCTGATACCCCCTCTCTCTAAGACGAGACCTATTTATAGGAAAAATAAATTTGTGCCCTAATTTAGATTCATTGAACTTAGTCTCTTTTGTTCCCTTTCCATGTAGGTTTTAATTTTCTAGTGACAATCAACTTCTCAAAGAGATATAGTTAAACTTTCTCTTCTCTTGTTAGATTTGACTTGCACATCAAGATTGCTACACCTCTCTCCTCCAGTTGTAGGATTCTTCTTGGATATTCCTTACATGAATAAGAGCATTAAATATCGCTTGATCACCAAGATTTTGACTTTATTGCAACAAATATTAAATCCTACAAAATAAAATAAAACATATTAATTTAATAAACTAATATAATTAAAAAAACAAAATTAGGGATAATAAAATATATGAATTATGCGTCTATCAATGTTATTAACCTGTATACAATTAATTATGTTTTTTGTATTATTTACCTATACATTTAATGACACTATAAAATTCGTCGTCGTGTTATTAAATATGTATTCAAAGAAATTAAGTGAAAATGTAATGAAAGAAATTTTAATCTGTATAGAACGTGTACTCTCTCTTTATTCTTAAATCTTACTTATTCTTACACTTATCGGGGGTTTTGAAGTCACTATTAGGGTAAAAATTAAACTTAAATTATACTCTCTCCTCCAACTTAACTATCCTAATATGTGAAATTTGTAGTTAAGATATCATTTTAATGAGGAGAGATTACATTAATTGTGAAAAATGGAACTCTGGGTTTGGAGTAGGGAATATTTTTCTTGGCATTGACAGGATATATAATATGAGAGTCATTTGTATGGAGTGAACTTCATGATAAATTTATTTTATGTCAAATATAGTACTGACACGAAGACGGAGAGATCATTCTCTCACCAATATGTTAACATCGTATTAGACATATTCATGCTAACCGGATCCATAATATAGATTTCATAAATTAAGAAGATGCTTACTTCCCTTGTGTCTAACTGCTTGTGAGACTTGATGATATATAATATAGATAGATCTGCACAAATTACTATGGGTAGATTAGATTTCTGTATTTATTTATAATTATATTTGAAAAAAGGTCGCATGATCCAATGTCTGCGACATCTTAGACTTGGGTGATGTCTGACTGAAATAGTATTTGAAAATATAAGATTATTAATAAATTTATTTACTTATTAATAAAATAAAGAGTTTTGTATTGTGAAATTATTTTTCTAAAATAAATTATCTCTATAAAAGATTACTAAATATTATAATAACAAAAGCTCAAAAGCAACATAAAAAAAGTTAAAAACATATAATTCGATCATTAGTCAGATTGTTTGTTCCTTACTAAGTATTAAAATATAAAATGGACTCAAATTCATTCGAGTGAAGTCTGATAAAAGCAAAGATTCAACTTTTTCAGAGTAATGTAAAAATGGTATACATATTGTATATCCTATTTGCTTGATAAATTAAAATTGAGTTATGTTACTAATTATCAAGGTTTTTCATTATATATATATATATATATATATATATATATTATTGAATTACAATATCAAAAGATGATAATACAAAAGATTATTTTAAAAAAATTGATATTTTCACGTGATTTTTTAATATTTTTACATGAAAAATATCGATACAGATGTACAGCTACAGTAAAAACGATCGTATAAAAATATCAAAAAAGTTAATAAAAATATCAGTTTTAAGGATATTTTTGATAAGAGTGCGAGGAGGCCGGTTCTTCAGACAGATCCTTTTCCCACGCTAACTTTAAAATCTTTTGCAGAGGAAGAGAAAGTTTGATCAACGAACTTCCCTTTTTGGTCTTTGTCTACTCTTCAACCCTACAAATTAAAAGGATCTAGTTAGCATGAATTTTATTTTTTAATAAATTGGTTAATAGAATACTGACACACATAGAGTCTCGCCTGCGTATCAGCACTATATTAACCAATTGACTAACTTACCTTAAAAATAAATTTCATGCTAACCACTTCCAAATTAAACCAATTATTTGGTGAACAACTCATTTTCTCTCTCCTCTTTCTCTCATTGTTTTTGTTTCCGTTCATGGTTCATGGTTGTTTACTTTATTTCAACTTCATCTGGGTGTTTACTTTCTTTCACGTTGCCGTATTAGTGTTGAACTGGGTTTTTTGTTTCTTGAAAAAAGAGAGGAGATTTTTATGCTGGTGGTGTTTGACAAATGGAATACCCCGTACCACCAGTTTGATTAATCTGCACTTCTTTTTAGTGGACTTCATTGCCTTTCTTTTGCTGGAAAATCTCAGTTATTCTTATTCACAATAAATGAATATTGATCAACTCTGGTTCAGCTCATGTGATTTTTATTTTGGCAATCATGCAATTTCTCTGAGTTGTGGTGATATAGCGGTCCAAATTAGCAGGCCCTTTTCACCTATACCTTGTATTTCAATTGTTTCTTTTCTCTGATTGTTGTAAATGTATGGTGTTTGATGTTTCATACCAAATATTAGGAATTCTTGGGGTCTGTTTTGTAATGGGGGAGAGAAATGCGCCCCATATTGGGCTTCTTTATCAGAAATCCTTGCTTTCTTTGTTTACTTTTGCATCAGCCTTGTTCATATTATCTTGGTTCTTCGTGTTGCGTTCCACTGGCCGCCCTCGATTCATTGAGCACAGTTTGTTACCCAGTTCCAATCTTCTTGCTGTGTTTGATAATGAGAGTTCTGAGCCCAGGAATACAAGTGATAATAAACCCTCTATAGCAAGTGCTTCACTTGATAAAGATTTACCTCAGAAAACAAATTTGGTAAAATGTGCGTCCGATAAAGTTAAACTTAAAGTTTTCATGTATGATTTACCTCCTGAGTTTCATTTTGCTCTCTTAGGATGGAAGGCCGAAGGGAAGAGTGTTTGGCCAGATATTCAAACCAAAGTCCCCCAATACCCTGGTGGGTTGAACTTGCAACACAGTATAGAATATTGGCTTACATTGGATCTCCTATCTTCCGGGTTCGCTACCAATTTGGATGGCCGTAGTGCAATAAGAGTTCACAATTCGAGCGAAGCTGATGTGGTATTTGTTCCCTTTTTTTCTTGCATAAGCTATAACCGATATTCCAGGCTGAAGCCACAGCAAAAGGGTAGCATGAACAAGTTTCTTCAAGATAAGTTGGTCAAGTTTTTGACAGCTCAAGAGGAGTGGAAGAGGTCAGGGGGCAGAGACCATATAATTCTTGCCCACCATCCAAATAGTCTTTTAGATGCTAGGATGAAGCTGTGGCCTGCTATGTTCATCCTTTCAGATTTCGGGAGGTATCCACCAAATGTAGCTAATGTTGAGAAAGATATCATTGCACCATACAAACATGTAATCAGAAACTATGTCAACGACTCATCCGATTTTGATAGCCGTCCGACTTTGTTGTACTTCCAGGGAGCAATATATAGAAAAGATGTAAGTGACTTTCTTTCCCTTAATCTTTTTGTTATAATTTATTATAAATTGTAGTTGGAACGAATGTAAATGCTCAATTTTTCTGTATTAAGTTGTAGGGAATACAAGAGCCTGGCACTAAATGAATAGCTGATTTAACCTACTTTAAGAATTAAACTAAATTGGAACTTTTCCCATTACATACTATTTGTTTTAATGTTTGACTGTAGTTTAGGTACTAGTATTTTTGGAAAATGTTGTAATGTCAGATCTATTGAGCCCAGAACGACTGTTCAACGTTTTTGGGTTCTTAACTTTGTATATTTGGAAAAAGAATGTTGTGATTGAAAGAAAGGTGGAAAATGAAAGCAACATATAGATAAATCATGAAAATAAAAAAAGAAATATCCTTGCCCTATTCCTTTCTAGCCGCATTTGCTGATTCTTTCAGGATAGAGTTTTGACAAGAGTTGATTCTGGTTATCTTGAAATGCTCAAGATCATAGGGTTATATGTATTGTAATTGGTTGAAGTATATTATGGATGTAAGAAATATAGAATTTTAGCTAGTTGCAGCTTCATCTAGGGTTTGTAGATCTAGTTACATGCAAGCTATATATATTATTAGAAAGAAAATGTTAGAGAAGGGAAATAAGGATATGCATATGCAAAATAACGTCCTTGTTAGTCCATTTACTGTTTACTCATCTGGTTGAATTGGAAATTTTACTACTATTACATCTAGGATATTTTGCTTGGGAAAAGGGAGAAGAGGGGGCGGGGAAGCATGTCTTTCCACGAGGCAGGAAGTAGATACAGGATGATATAAGAGAACAATGCATAACTTTTGCTACTTAATGTATGTTTATAGTTCTTGTTTGCCTCCGATGTTTAAAAAATAAAAAATAAAAATCTGAAAAATAAAGAGTTCTTCAGTGTCCAAATCTCCTTTGACTAAATTGTCAGTAAGGTTCCTGGTTAAGTTTGTGCATGAGACTATCTCTTTGCCCCACGAGAAATTACAAGTTCGTGTGCTTGAAATCAGAAGCTCATAGTTACAAATGGGCTGGTATTGGATTGAGCCTTACTGCTGTTTTTCCTCCCAGCTTACGATTCTTTTTCACTGTGACCTAACCAGTTTGTTTCTCAATTTCAGGGTGGATTTATTCGCCAGGAGTTATTTTACCTCTTAAAGGAAGAAAAGAATGTGCACTTCTCGTTTGGGAGTGTCCAAAAAGACGGGATAGGTAAAGCTACAAACGGAACGCATTCCTCCAAATTTTGCCTCAACATAGCCGGTGACACTCCCTCATCAAACCGTCTCTTTGATTCCATTGCTAGCCATTGTGTTCCAGTTATGATCAGCCATGAGATTGAGCTTCCTTACGACGACGTTCTTGACTACTCCGAGTTTTGCATATTTGTTCGAACTTCAGATGCTATTAAAAAAAATTCATAGTAAATCTAATCAGGAGCATTGGGAGGGAGGAGTGGACCAGGATGTGGATGAGGTTAAAGGAGATGGAGAATTTGTTTGAGTATCGGTATCCATCCAAGGATGGTGATGCTGTGCAAATGATATGGCAAGCTTTAGCTCGTAAGGTTAATTCCTGCTATGAGAATGAAGGTACACAAATCTAAACGATTCACTCGTTTTCAACCACTTATAGAGAAAGGCTTAAAATCTATTCCATTGCCAAGAAATTTTCAGTAAGGGCTTGGCATGTTTTAAAAAAAAGTGCTCTTCTGCATCTGGTAGAAGTTAGGAACGGAACTGCACACACTTGTATTGCTTGTAAACAAGAAAGAGAGATTAAAGTGAAAAAGAAAATTAGCAAAAAGGAAAGGTAATTTCCAGGCATTTTAGATTCCAACACGTATATAATTCTTGTGTCAATTATCTAGGTGTTCTTAATATCGCTTTTATCTGATCTAGGAAGAAGAAAGTAATAATGCGATTTAGTTGAACCCCATTGACACCCCATGGATAGAGGAGGGCCATGAACTGAACACCTACTATATATATTTTCCAGTTAATGTTAGGAATGTAATAAATGACGTTGTGCTATGCGGGTGGTGTTAGAAGAAAGGGAAACAATAGTTAATGAGCCTAAAATAGTTGGTTGGTTTGGGCTTGTAAATAATTTATTAGATTCCGAGGACTGTACTGTGCATCTTGATAGAGATGTGTGTATCTATGAAAACGCAGAGGAGTGTATTATGTAGCATCGTGCATGCTTGTTTCAGCCCTAATATTAACTGCAGTCTGCAAATGATCTATATATTATTAGTGCTACAAATCTCCAACACATGCAGGACACGACAAGGGGCACAAACATCTGCCAATACTCCTCCCAAACTAACCCAATAATAACCAAAATACTCTCAAAGTGGTTAGCATGAAGTTAATTTTGGTCAATTGGATAACACGTATGTTGAGAGGTGATCTTTATCTGCGTGTCAGCACTGTATTGATCAATTGACCAACTTAATTCATGGTATCCAGAATACTCTCAACCCTCCATAAATAAAAAAAGTCTCATTTGTGATTTTTTAAAAATTTTATTATAAAAAGTGTCATTTTTTTAATGATAATGTAAATGCCACAATATTCTTAAATTTATCATTATAATTTCTAGTTTATTATCGTATCACCATTATTAAACTAATACTTGATAAAAAATTAACATTAAACATGGAATATATATATATATATATATATATATATATATATATGTCGACGTCGGGATTTTTAGTGTCTCTTTTCGTTACTTGTTCTTTGGTGTTCTCATGTTAATGTGAGATTTGTTTGAAAAAACAAGTTAAAAAGGTCCGACATGTATAATGTCGACGATTTGACTTTAAAAGTCGCCCGTTGGTGTATTTAACTAGGGATGGACAACATGCCGGCCTGGTCTGGCCTGGCCTGGGCCTGTCAGGCCTAGGGCTTTGACCAGGCCAGGCCAGGCCTTGGTCGCTGGGCTGTGGCCTGGCCAAGCCAAAGGTCTTGGCTGGTCTGGTCCCTTTTTTTAATGTTAAATATTAAATATTAAAAATATAAATAATAAAATATAAATTAATAAATTTTGTAAAAATGATGCAAGATTTTTGAGATTTATTTTATTTTAACATTCTACTACACACCAATATAAGTTGAATGATTACAACAAAAATAAATATATTCATCCTAAATTACAAAAAAAATATAATTTAGATGTAATTGAAATATAAAACAAATTGATTTCTTAAATATATGTCTAATTGTACTATGCACTTTGTATTAATATTTAATCAACTATGTAACTAACTTATTATTAATATTAAATATACTAACTAGTTATATTCATTGAAGATGTATATTAATTAAATGTATCAACAAGAAATCAAGAATGAATAATTAAAATTTTAAATTTTATTGATGTATTAATTAAAACTAATGTACTATAATATATAAATTACAACAATGAATAAGTAAAATTTTATACTTTATTGATGAATAATTATAAATTTAAAGTTTAAAAATTGGATAAAAAATCATGTAAGGTCTCAGGTCAGGCCAGGCCTCATGCCAGGCTAGGCCAGGCCAGGCCAGGTCAGGCCCAAGGCCAAGCCAAGCCAAGCCAGGCCTTTTTGCAGGCCAGGTCAGGCCAGATTTTTGTCTAAAAAACGGTATTTTCAAGTCTTTTAGGCCAGGCCTAACCAGGCCAGGCTTTGACCAGACCGGGCCCAGGCCAGACCAAGACTAGGCCGCAGGCCTCTGGCCTTTTGTGCATCTCTATTTTTAACTGGTTGCACCAACGCAACAAAAAAAGTTTGCACATTGACCCAGTAATGTGACATTGCTAAACGGGTTTGTGAAATCGAGATTCATTTGGGTCCGGGGCTTGATTATGCGGAGGGAAAGTGTTAGACACCCCCCCGACATCCGTGTTACCACGGTGACCGCCACTTTTCAAAGAAACTGTTATGTGAATGTGTGTATGTGGACCAATGTGCAATTATTTAAAAGTAGTGCGATGCCTCGTTCGCACCTATATATAGCAGGTTTGAATTTATAGAAAAATTCAGTTTTAAACTATATATAGCAATGAAGTTTTGTAAAAGAGATTTTTCAAACCATGTGCTCAATAGGAATTGAGACCTTTTCATATTTCCATTTTATCATTAAATGTTTGGCTGGTTTGCTTTTATTTTCGAGATGCGAGGCATATTCGAGAAAATAATATACAGCAGTATCGAACTCCTTATGGGCATGACAACCATCCAAGAAAATTCGTACACTGTAAATAATGTACAAGTTGCTTACAACTGAAAAAGTCCATCATGGGAACCGAATCTAGGTTCTGTAGACTGAATCTGTAATCACATGATTCCTAGGCTCACATGATACTGCAGTTTATATGGAAAACAATAAGCAGTTATATATATATATAAACTGTATATATATATATATATATATATATATATATATATATATATATATATATATATGTGTGTGTGTGTGTGTGTGTGTGCATGATCAGCCACCACGAAGCTACTCCATGGGGGATCAGAAAAGTAATATATAAAAGCTGTAAATATATATATATATATATATATATATATATATATATATATGCATAATCAGCCACCACGAAGTAACTCCATGGGGGATTAGAAAAGTAAATAAAGTTATAAAAGCGATCAACCGCTACGAAGTAAACTATAGGCAGGACGAAATGTAAATAAAGCTGTAAAAGCGATCAACCACTACGAAGTAAACTATAGGCGGGACGAAATATAAATAAAGCTATAAAAGGTCACGAAGTAAACTACAGGCCTGACAGAAATATATATATATATATATATAAGTAGTAAACGCACTGGATATAAAATTTAGTCTCATCGGATATGTCCGACAACAATTATATATATATAAGTATATATATATAAGCAAGTAAACGCTCCGGATGTAAAATCCAGGCTCATCAGACAAAGTCTGACAACAGTTCATATATATATATATATATATATATATATATATATATAGAAAAGCAAGTAAACGCTTCAGACATAAGTCTAGGCTCAATCGAGGCATAACTCGATAATGTTAGTCCGTATAAAAATATATACATATATATAAGTATATATATACAAACAGAAATGAAAGCCACGGACCGAAGTCCGGGCATACACACACAACATGACTCTCAATGTGTAGAATAGTGTGTGCCAATATGAAGAGAGAGACTTTATAAAGTGTAAGAAGGCTTATAGTGGGCTACCAATGCAGACTTATATGACTCTAAATGGATAAACACTCAACTCCCTTCAGTAAATATATGACTGTATATGGGCTAACAGGTGTTTAAAAAGAGCAAGCACTCAATATATAGTGTGTATAAAGCCAATTGGACAGGGCTTCCTCGACTTTTCTATCCCTAAAATGGCTAGCCCAAGCCCCATATTTATAGAACTGATGGCCGCAAGTGTACCTGCGACAGCCTCTGATACACCTGCGGCTGATCGTGGCGCATCCAGGCCTCGCGGATCCCGTCGTCTCGAAGTACGTGCACTCGTACAATGTAATGTCCGCTCGAACTTGTAGAACTTAAATCCGAGCATCCGAACAAGGTGTACAAGACCATCTTCGGACTGCTTTTGTTGAGAGTTACGCGATGACATGGGATTTGCCCTTTTTGATTATAGGAAGATGGGTCCATGAGCGAAATAACATTCTCAGGTTCCCGTTAGGCAATCCGGTGAGCTGTTTCGCGTAGTTTTCGCTTCGAAGTTAAGATATGAGTCTTGTGGGACTAATTTTGAATCAATTTGAGTTGACATGAGTGTATTTGATTTGAAGTGAAGTTGAGTTGGCAAAATGACCATTTTGCCCCTACCGGGGTTATCTCCGGTTTTCACACAGTTGTAGCAGGTTTTTTCCAAAGGTTATCTCTGAGATGGCATGATGTTGACTCTGAATGTACTTAGAGTTATCTCTGAGGTTAGAATTGATGTTGTGGTCCTCCAAGATTACCTTTGGAGTGTGAAAAAGACGTTTTTGCCCTCATGCACAGTTAGTAACAGGAAAAGAAAATTTCGAGTGTCTACAATATATATATATATATATATATATATATATTCTTAAATTTTATAAACTTTACTAATGAGATTTTTTGTGAAATAGATAGAATTATAAATAAGAATAGTGACTGCAGTACTTAACAACAAGTGCTGCCAATTACCAATTACCAATTACCAAATACCAAATAAAGGCAATACTACAACATATATGAGCAATGGGTATCTTCTATTCTATATATAGTTATAGTTGCAGTTGCATTGAAGTGCCTGCCAATTTTAAGTACTGCATGAAGAACTCAAAAACAAACACGAACATAATTAATCAAATTTACAACGCATCAAAATTCTACTTGGTTTTTCTTTATCCTCTTAAAATTTATTTTTTAAATTACTTGTGTACTCGATTTTTTCTTTTTAAAAAAATACTATTTTGTTATCTATCTATATTGTAAAGCCTGACATCAACCTTTTGGCGATTTTGTGTCATGGTTGGCCCTTTTTTAAAAAAATCTTTTGCCCCCCCACCCCCCACCCCCACCCCACCCCACCCCCACCCCCACCCCCACCCCCACCCCCACCCCCACAACTTTAGATATATTACTATTTATCCTTTTTAATTTAATTTTTTTTATCTTTCTATTTAGTCCACCAAAATTTAATTTAAAAGTTTTGGTTTAAGATATATTATAAAAAAAAGTAGGACTAGTATTTTCACAAGATCCTAATTACATAATTAGTAAAGTGAGCCTAAGTAACATACTAACATCAACGTGTGAAGTGAAAATATACGAATATTACTTTCCATTATTTATTTATTTTTAATATTTTTTTTACTATATACTCGATCATTAATTACGCAATAATATTGTTACGTTAATTATATTTTTATATTTTTAATAGTAATTTTTTCTGTTTTACAAATTTAATACAAGCAAGATCTAGTGTCAAAGAAAATCATAGACGGTACCGCCTTGTAAAGGATAAGATTATAAATGAACCGGATAATTGTTACTTTTGATTTGTATTCGTTCAATTAAAATTTTAATTCGAATTCCACTTAAAATATAAATGATATTTAAAATTCGATAAATTATTCAAACTCCTTCAAATTATAATTTTCTATTGATATTCGAATCATATTCATTCAAAAAATTCAAACTACTCAGACTTGATTCGAGATCATAACCGACTCGATTGTTAAACCAACCTCCTCGATCAAATCTTTTTTCATTCTTAATAAATTTTATAAATTAAATCTAAATAACTCAATATTCAATTTCACTCGACTCATTTATTCATTTATACTCTTTGTAAAGGGTAAACCATAAATTACTCTATTATCAAGCCTACCCCATTGTAACTCCTTCACATCCATTACAAAATGGGTCGATTTCATGGCAAATTAATGGACCTTTTCAGACATTAGAATTGGACATTTTCAGTTTTTTTTTATTTATTTTATTAGTGACTCTCAAAAGATATATAATATTTATTTTAATTGAAATTTTCAACTTATATATGTATCCAAAACCACACGGGCAAGGCGAGGCTTTCCTAAATATTTTCTTTCAATCTTTGTCCCGTGTTTAATTTAAATATTTTCAGATTTAATTTTTTAAATTTAATAATATTATTTGTTAAATCATTCAAATTTTAATATAATATAAATTACATAAGGTGCATGTGTCCCTAAACCCTTATATTAATTATGTATTTAATCCTACAAAATCGTGTCTACGTCTATAATGGCTTCCACGCTTAAGTCAATATATAAGTTAAGAATTTTTCTTTCATACATGTCATACAAATATGATGAAAAAATTATATTATAAAGATAAGATAAAATAATACTAACGTAGTAAAAAAAAATTAATTAATTCCTATCACCAGGGATAAGGCTGCTAATTGAGGTTTGGGTTAATTCACCTAACTGAAAAAAATTTTACTCCATGACATTTGATAATTTTGGATTTTTTTAAAGTTTAATAGACAAATTGAACTCAATAAAATTTTATAAATTTTCGAGATCAAATTGAAACTTTACAAGTTCTCAATCCCATATTACTCCAACTACTTTATATATGTATTTTCCTCTAATCTTCTTAAAATAAATAAATAATAATAATAATAATAATAATAATATATTTTTGGGCTTTGACCGGTATGATGAAAAAGATAGCTGTTGACCGATATCTTGCATTGCATTAATGAGGATGGGACAGAGTCGGCTGGCGGTGAACAAAAGTGATGGGATTAACAGGTAGACTACCTGCAGTGTGAGTGTCAGGCAGGTCGGTTGCACACAAAACCGGGAGAACTAGTATATGAGAAGATAGGACGACCTAAGGAAAAGGTAACTGATATTTTTCTCTCTCAATAGACTAGATATTATTTTTCTCCATTGTTAATCTTGTTGTGACGCCCCCAAAATAGGTCCATTCCATCCAACCCATTTTGAGTCGCCAAATACATGGTACAGAAACAACCACAACTTTTACAACCTATAAACTATGAGTTTGAATACAAACATTGTCATCTATACAATATACATACCCAACTATGTCCTCAATACAATAATTGATATATTATTTTACAAAAATGACGAGGACTACTAAACAACTCTCTCAAGGACCATCAATTCATACCCCGACTCGTACCCGCTATATTCTCGTCTCCTGAGAAGAAAAATGGAACAAAAAGGAAAAGGGTGAGCTCAACTAACTCAGTAAAGAATATTATGACTAAGATAATATACAACAAATTATCGTTAGTCTTCAACAGGGAAAAATCTGATAGAATACAATAGTCAACAAGTTTTAAATCAATATTCGCAGCGAAAAATATTAATTCATAGAAGAGTTACGTAGAGGATGAAATCTACTAATGTCTATGAATTTAACAGTCCATCAACATTATTTTTTTATCCCTGTAACATCAATCAATGCACATCTTGAATCATATATTCATCATTGCACTACAGGCCAAGGATATTCAACTGTTGGTCATGTTCATCTAAACACCTGTTCATCTTTGCACTACGGGCCAAAGATATTCATCAGAAATCATTCATCTTTGCACTACAGGCCAAAGATATTCAATAATAACCTCCTTTAAGACTGAAGATGATAAAAAAATATTTTTAAAGAAAAGAATCCAGTGAAACAAAATAACAAGGATTAAGGATTAAGGATTCGTACTTTGTTTTATCCATGTCCAAAAATACCTCAAAAATAATTATAGTGGTGTAAAATTTAAGAATGATCAAAACATGGATACAATCAAAGCTAGTATCCACAATAGATATTTTGGACGAAAAGAAAAAAAATAATTTTTCTGTGAATAGTGCCGTATACGTGAATAGTACCGTATACGTGAATAGTAACTCCGGCACAAAAAGTTTCAAATTTGATAAAAACGTTCACCAATATTTCGGCATAATGATATTGAAGAAAATAATATCATTTAAGAAGAAAATAACATCCCTTACCTCAAAATAGCCGTACTTCTGACTGAATTTCGGTATAGTGCTGACAGAAACTCGCACCGTATAGCAACACTCAAAGTATACTCACAAGAATACGCTCGATAATATAGAGAGAGAAAGAGAGAAAACTTTATTTCTGGTGTGATTTTCAATTCTAACTTAGCCCTCTATTTATAGAAAAATGTTAGAACGCCAAATGAGACTAAATTAATATAATATTAATATTTACAAAACATTCAAGCCAACCACCAAGGAATCTGATTTTAGCCATCAAACACATGTTAAAGATGCTCACCAACCTTTGAAAAACGTTTTTGTTGATAATAATAATTAAAACTTCCAAAAATCAATTATTTCGGAACTCCGGAACTTCAATAATTCACAATAAATAGCTCCTTTGTCAGAAAATTCGAATCTCGCGATTTTCCATGGGAAATTCCATTCTCTACAACTTTGCAGAAGAAAATTTTTCCAAATTCTAAATAGAAATTGACCGAAATTCACAAACGGACGATTTTACAGTCTATACTCAATTTTCGGTCAAAAATTCTGTCCACCGACACACAAAACATGTGTTAAACATTTAATGCCACAAAAATACTCTACCTCCTCATATACTCATATATCCCACATTCATTATAAAAATATCACCGTTAATATATTATTAAAATAATATATTTAAATGAATTATTTTATCAGAAAATGATAAAATATTAATTTTCAACAATTTTTACATTAAAAAATTTTCTCCATCTATATCCACATAAATAAATATTTTCTTTATTATAATAATCAATAATTAATTATTAAAAATAATATTACAGAATCACAGTACTGACAACCAGGCTGTTCCCAGGATAGAGGGGGCTTTCCAATAAGGATTTCTCCTTACTGGCGCGCAATTAGATGATCAAACCTCTCCTTGACAGAACTTTCTAGACATTGCCAATAATGTTATCTGATAATATTATTCAAATAATATGAATTATTGATCTGATAATGGAAAATACTGTGCAATGACAATTACTGAAACAATATAAATATCAACGCAGCAATTATTGAATCAATAAAGTAATGAACAGTAACTCCTGTAGCAATTATTGAGTAGTGCCTTCTTACGTAAGGATCAATAATTTAAAATACTGTGCAATACCGTGTGCCACTGTGCAACAACGCGTATTACTGTATTTTAACCACCGGGTATTCCAACAGTGTAAACGGTAACAACTACGCCGTTATTTTTAAACAGCTTATATTTGTCGTTTTCTTCCTCCAATCGCTTTCCGTTATGAGGCCCACACATAGTTGCTCCGTCGTACGAATATTCCCCGACAGTACGAATATTCCACGACCAAACGAATATTTCCCGACAACAATGAATATTTTATAACCACTTGCTTATTTTGAAATGTTTGCGTATTTTACCCATAACTATCCACATTATTCAAATCAACCCTTACTATTCAAAATAATAATTAAAGGAAATTAAATTTCATTTATTAATTATTTGGGGTCTTACACTTGTAATCGCCTGTACTGACTCTCACATCGGAGCTATCCCCCGACGGTCAAAGCCGTCAAGCTTTTGGTATTGTCGTGTTTACTTTGCAGGATCGAACGTGTCTTACGTGATTGGGGTGCGTGAAAGAGTCTTGGCGTTAACATATATATATATATATATATATATACTCCCTCCGTTCCTTAATATAGGTCGTTTTAGAGAAATGTTTTTGTTCCTTAATACAAGTTGTTTGAAAATTTCAAGTAAGTATTAATTGTTTAGTTTCTAATATTAGCCCAAGTATTAAATGTAATTTTGGTTTTCTCACTATTTTTTGTCTAAAAAATAACAAATTCTTCTTCCAATACAAGGGCAATATATATAATTAATATTATAGTTAATGTTATACAATCATTATCTTAATACTTGTGCACAATTCTAAAACGACCTATATTAAAGAACGGAGGAAGTACTTATTTAGAACCAACAAGAAAACCTACTTTTTCAGACGGAAAGGAGGCGAGAAATAAAGCCGTATCATCTAATCCAATCTTCCTCCTCGTCCTCTCTTATTCACGAGAACCACTTTTGCAGCTGATTATCACTTTTCTTTCCAATTTCATCATATATAATTATTACGAGTACACCTATCATGAAAAGAAAAAAAAAATCCATATATACGTATATATATATATATATATATATATATATATATATATATATGATTAGCTCTCTCTATATATATGCAACAACTAATTAAAAAACCTTAATATGAAGGCAAAAGAGGAGGAAGAATGCGGAAACAAGGTGTTGTACTCAAATGGGCATAATTTACTAATCAAGGATGATCTGGTGAAGAAGAAGAAGAATAAGGAGGTGCAGGCGGTGAAGTACAAAGAGTGCAGGAAAAACCATGCAGCTAAAATTGGGAGGTATGCGGTGGACGGTTGCTGCGAGTTCATAGCTGCCGGAGAAGATGAAACCACCGGATCAGCTTTAAGGTGTGCTGCTTGTGATTGCCACTGGAACTTTCACAGGAGAGAGATTATCATCAGTCTCTCCAACTCTTCATCTTCTACTTCTAATTCTATATAGCTAGCTAGTACTAGATCTTTCTATATATATAAATGCTCCTCAATTTATATTAAGTTGAATTAAATTAACCACTTTAAAATAATTGTATTGGCTGTCTATCTGTTTATTTATTTAACTTACATGTCTAAAGTTATGTTGTAAGAAGGGATGTAGAATTAGATTACTACCAAGTGACATTGGAAAGTGATGAATATAAAATATTGCTGTTCGTATGAGATTAATAACGAAATGGGTAAATTATAAAATTGTCCCTTCGTCTATATACTGAATTGTAATATAAATGTTAATATATTTTAATTTTTGTAATTTCATAACTGATGTATCAATTTTTTGCAAAATTGTTCCTTTTAATAAATTTAGGTCAAAATTAGTAAGGTCATGTGAGTTATATAAGGACAAAATAGTACATTCATGCACAACTATTTTCTCTCTTACAAATACGTCCTTACAATAATAAAATAAATTTTCTCATTAATAAATTTATTTTATTTTAACCAAATAAAATAAGTTAAAAGAAATTAATTACAAAACTCAATATCTGTTTAAATAAAAATTTAAGTAAAATATTTTGATTAATATAAAAGATAAAATTAAACACTAAAAATTAGATTAAATTAAAAAAACACTACTCATTAAAACACTACTCATTAAAAAAAATCATAATTTTTATTGAATTACCTTAATTTTAAATTTAAAAATATATCAAATTGACTTTTAAAATTTAATGGAGTATTTAATTGGAAGGAGCATCTCCTAATTAATACCATGTTTGTTTGGCAAATCCCTGTACATCTTAATGCACGAGTGTCCCATATGGCCTCTACCCTTGTTTCCTAATCAATAAGCCACGTCGATACAATGTGTTAGGACAGTGACAATAATTATATATTTTAAACAAATAAAAACACAATTTGAAATTGAGGAGTTATACAAGAACTATAAATTAGAGCATTCACACCTAAGATAATCTCCGTTAAAACTCTACCATCCAAATGGAGTAATAATATGTACTCCCTCCGTCCCAGGATAAAAATCCTTATTACTATTTTGAGTAGTCCCATGTTAAATGTCCACTTTCCTTTAATAACCAAATTTTTACACATTTTTTTCTATTATGCCCGTAGCATTAAATATCTCATACTTTTCTTAACTGATTTTTCAAATAATTCAGCTAAACACAGAATATTGCATAGTATTCAAGTAATGGAAATATATATATATATGGGCGGAAAGCTTCAAGAGCATAATTCTTAAATAGCATAATGCCTTAAATAACATAATTTTATCAAAACGACGTAGTTTTGGAGGGACGCGGTGGCATTTTTGTAAATACGCGTTGGCATGGTATTTACAAAAATGCCACCGCGTCCATCCAAAACTACGTCGTTTTGATAAAATTATGTTATTTAAGACATTATGCTATTTAAGAATTATGCTCTTGAAGCTTCCCGTATATATGGGTATCCATCCACAACAATCGGTTGTTGGGAGCAACCCTTTTGGCCCAACCGCTACAACCTGTAGCGGCTTATAAAAAAAATTGTCTAAGACCGGTACAAGTTGTAGCGACTGGGCCAAAAAGGGTTGCTCCATGTGCGTGTGCGCACTGATAAACGCATTAATGGAAGTATAAGGGTTAATTGTAGATGAGATCAAGTTGAGTTAAAGTTGGGCTCTATCTATATATGGATGGAAAGCTTAAAACTTGATTGGAACTTATGTAGGCAGGCAGGTTAAGTTGAGTTAAAGTTGGGCTCTATCTATATATGGATGGAAAGCTTAAAACTTGATTGGAACTTATGTAGGCAGGCAGGTTATCATCAATTATTAACTTCTTTATCCCAACCCATCAATACCGCAGCTGAGTTACTCCAGTTATTAAGATTAATGTTTGTCATATGTACCTACCCGCGGCCATAATTCTCTCTCAAAAAAGCTTATTGCTGCCCCATATCTTTAAATTACCTACCTACCTACCTCCAACCAAAAAATCAGTCTTTCATGTTCTGTATGAAATGTATACATGATGCCTGTAATTTACTGGGTACTGTATATCAACTTATGTTGCTGCATATGCAATCAAGAAAAGCAAGTGTTTTCTTTATACTAAGAAACCAAAAAAATTAATTCCTACTGAAAAACATGAAAAATAAATTATTCATGTTCGATCAGCGTATGCATTCCACAAGAAAAAATTGTGCCACTTTTGGTGCTTTCGGTACATTCAACTTTAAATATCTCAAAAAAGGAAATATATTTTAGAAAAAGAAAGGTGGGACAAACTATTGGACTTGAATTCTTGTATCAGCCGTTGATGCCCATATATGTTCCAAATCCCTAATAAAATCGTTTTCTCTACCTAGTATCACCGTATTATGGTCAGCATTTGCTATTAATTTGACATCGGCATCTGGGACCTTTGTCTTGATGTTGTTGCTGCATTCCAGTGGGACTAACTGGTCCCAAGAACCTTGAATTACGCTGATATTCATTCCCGACTTGTTCAAAGTTTCCAAATATTCATCCATTAATTTGGCTCCTCCACATATCACATTGTGCATGGTGTGCCAAGCGGAATGATGAGTGTGTCGTGTCAAATCAAGAACCATGAAATGCAGATCCCTAAAAGACAAACAAGACAGAGTAAATGACACATAATCTATCCTATGCTACTTGCTAGAATAGCAGAAACAGATTGTGCGTGGTTGTTACCTTCTGCGAGTAAATAGTTTAATAATCTTTTCCCATGTCCTGTGGTTCCGGCAAACAAGAAAACAGACACATCTGCCCAAGTGCTCGTACCATGACATAACAGCTGAACCAAACAAAATCGGTGGCCATAAATTCCTCCCTGCTAGTCTTTCAAGTGCTACTGAACCGGCATCAGGATTAGATGACGGGAAATAAGGCTGCAAAAGAAATTTGCAAGGGAAATAAATAGCTAAGCATGAAACAGAGGTAACTAGCAAATCATGAATTAAAATACCAAGTCTCTAATATAAAGCAAAACAAAGATTGTATCATGCGAAGTAAAAAAATAAAAATAATACTACCTCCATTCCATAATAACTGTCTTTTTTAGAAGAAAAAATTTATTCCAATTTATTTGTTGTTTACAACTTTCTAGGAGAATAAATTATTTATTTTCCTATATCACCCCTAACTTCTCTCATTGTCCCAAGAAATTTTCTCCTATTAATAGTTTTCAACTTCACATAAAGGGGTAGTGATGAAATTTCATATAAATTTTAATTCTTAAATGATAGTATTAAATGAGTTTCTTAATTCATGTGCATGAAGCTAAAAAGACTATTATTATGAAATGGAGATAGTACTACGCATCATTTTCTTAAGTTTTTAAAAGGCTACATTTAATAGTGTATAAGAGATGTCATAAATGCACTTACAGATGCTATTAGCGTAACGGATTTCACAGATTTTGAGTACTTTGCACCCAATGCTAATGCAATCACACAGCCCATGGAGTGTGCAACTAAATGGAAAGAATTCAACTGAAATGGACAGATCACAGATTTCTCAATCATTTCTACATGATCCCTCAGGGTATATAGGCAAGCACTCGGTTTTGGGCTCCTTCCGAATCCCAATAAGTCCACGGCAAATAGTCTGTAGTCATCCTTTGCAGATTCAGACAGATTTGGAAATACTGTTTCTGTCCAAAATAAGGAAGATGAGAGGAATCCATGTAAGAATACTACATTTTCTGCAATCCTTGCTTCACGATCCTCAATGTTGGCTGTCAAATATAGAATCGAATAATGTTAGAAATTGTCTTACACTAAATCCAAAGGTAACAATAATATTAGTCATGTGAACTTTATTTGATGTAGGGAAAGTAAATAGCCATCAGTTTAATCTATTAAAGCTTCATCTTTTCCGTCCTCTCCAATTTAATATTTTTAATTCTCTGACTCTTTTTTTATTTAATTTCCACATCTCACTTAAAATGATTCTCACATATCTCTCTTCATATGGGTCATCACTTTTGTAGGAGGCTAGCTAGGAGCATTTCCCACTTTCACACATTACCAAAAATGTTACCTTGTGTGTACATGTAAGCCCCCTTGGTGTTCAAATTTCAATAAAAAAAATTAAACGGTTCTCGACCCAAATGGTCCCTAAACTATGCCAGTATTATCATGGTGTTGTTCTTGTGATTACATAGCAGGAGATTTCAAACAGATGTATGACCAGAACTATGATTTACAAATGAAAATTAAGTTGAGGAATGAAATAGTTTGAATTTGTAGTCTAGGAACAAAGTTGGTTAAAAAATAAAAAATAAAAAAACTGGCATAGTTTAGGGACAATTTGAGTCGGTAACCCAAAAAAGTAAATATCCAACAAACTGCAACTACAATCATAATTTTTGCAAAGTCTAACAACCATTGTTTTTGTATTACATATTTACATGTCATCGTCTATGATGTCACTTTAATAGTTAACATGTACAAACAAACATTTGCATTTATTTATGTAAAGTAAAGACACAAAAGTATACCATTTAACAATTGAAAACCTTCTATTATGTGACATGATTATAAACTCAAAACATTACTTGATGGGTAGTCTTTAAATGGAGCAATTCAATCTATCTAGGTAATTAGATTCAATCTCTTGTTACATTTCAGATGAAACAGTTTATAACCCATAATTGAAGATCAAAATTTACCACAAAAAAAATATATTAGAAACAAAATAAAAGGGTACCTTTTGATGCTTCTCTGACAACAACATGAAGATTTTGATCAGCATCGGTCATCCATGAAACACAAGAATCACAGCCACAATCAGACCATCTATTTCTCACCACCCCATTTCCCCTTTTCTTAGAATCCTCCAATTTTATATGGAAACCACTAATTTCCCGGAAAAGGTTTTTCCTCTTATACAGAGTCTCTGACAACTCATTTTCCATGTTTTCAGACTTTTCTCTCTCCCGGTTTTGACAATAGCAAGAGGGCTTATTTCCTTCAAAGAATTCATCAATGTATCTGTAAAATATACACAAAAAGAAGTCCAGGAAATCAAAGAATAAGAAAACTATTGCACTCAGAATAGAAATGAGGAATCTTGCAGTAATTTTCAGGCATTCTGCCAAGAAAATCGACCGCATTTTTCAGGCACAAAGATGAGAGAAGGTGACCAGTCGATGGAAGTCTGTGGAGTGACAGACAGACAGAAGATGAGATGAGTATCGGGCCACGTTGATTCGCTCTGTTTATTTATGTAAATTAGGCAACTTATACAAAGTTGGCGTTTGGTTCACCCAATAGTATTTGACATGTAATTAAGATTATATTATAATTCTTTAATTATTTTAATAAGATATAATATTTAATTAATATTTTTCGTTAAAGATGAAAATAAGTACTACTACTAATATATATTAATTACTTTGTCATAAAATGTAATCATATTTAGACAAATATAACTTAGAAATTAGAATCTCTATATGACATTGAGTGGAGGGTTACAGCGGAGCTGCCATTGGGAGTGTCAAGACATGAAACAACACTAACAGTTTCTGCCCAGCCCAATAAACCCATATGGCAGCTATATGAACGCATATATTAAGATACTTGTAGGCAAAAATTAAACTTACTACTCCCTCCATCCCATTCATTTTTTTTTTTCAAATTATTTGTCGTTTTAAATAATTTAAGTCTATAATTTTTTTAAAATTAAAAAATATTACGGATGAGAAAGAGTGAAAATTCCCCCCCCCCCACCCCCACCCCCACCCCCACCCCCATAAAAAATGTTACGGACAAATAAAGTATGAAATAAGAATATTAATTATGAAAATTTAAAGATATTATAAACAATTAATATTATATTTAATGATACAATCATTTCTTAATTCTTGCGCACAACTATAAATCCATGAAAAAAGATGCTCAAAAATGACATGGAACAAGCGTCTACCAGTAGAACATAAAACATCTCTTTATGATAGGATAGGCAAGGTTCAGTACAGGAAACCCCACACTAGTAGCGTACATATAGACGAGAAATGAAGTACGCCTTCTTTAACAAAAAATACACTTATTATATGGAGCGGAGCGTTTTTCTAAATATTCTGTTAACATAGAAATGAGGAACAAAAGCGGTAGTCAAAATGAAAACAATCGAGTGTATGTCTAATCAGCTACTATCATTTTCTTTCTTTTCAGGATCCGAGCTCACAATTGGAAGATTCCTTCGGTATTGGGGAGAAGTCAACCTTCTTTCCAATGGAGTTTTCCTCTTGCTCACCACAAACCTGTTCACCCCTTTCCGCATTGGCATTATTGAAGGGAAGTCTTCATCAGGGATCTGGCTTAGCTCAGAGATGTCCTTAATCTGAGCAACGCGTCTGAACCACCTTTCTGCCTTGGCCTCCTCTGACATGTCCAAAGGATCGGGATCCTTGACCGCTGATCCCTCCAAGCTCTTTCCAGTCCACCCACTCCTAACATTCTGATTTGCAGGTGAATGGGTTGTAGTTCCTGCTAAATTGCTAGTAGGTTGGGTACTTGTGGAGTTTTGAGTTGAATTTCCAGCATTTTGTTCCCCATTCTGATATGCATTTTCTTTCCCCGAATATCTATTGCTCCAACTCTCAGTGGTACTACTTTGAAAGCCGAATGTTGTGTTACTTGGAATTCCAATACTTGGTCGTCCAGTTTGAGATATATTGTCTTCCCCAGAATATTTTATATTCCAATTGTCATTATTGACACCTTGGGAAACCGGGGAATTTTGAGTTTGGTACCCACTAGTTGGTGCCCCACTATTAACAGAGTTACTAGAACTCCAGTTTCCCCTGCCAATCTGTTGGTTTTCTGTACTTGCCTCTTGATTCAGATTGCTCTCCCCTCTTCTTGCCTCGTCTGATTTCACAGGAGTCATCCCTGAAGACCTAGAAATTGAATAAGCCTCATCTGTAGAGTTTACGGTTGCATTCGAACTCTCTGGCGGTGGCTTGTCCTTTTTGGCAAAGTAGTCTGGAGGAAATGGAACAAATGGGACAAATTTAGTATTGTCTGCTTGCTCCATGGCCGACTGTCTTTTGTACGTAGGAGAAGACAAAGAACGATCTTTCTTTTTACCTACTACAAATCGATTTTCTCCTTTACGCATTGGCATAATCTCTGGGAAGTCTTCATCTGAAATAGCACTTGTCAGGTCTGGAACATTGTGCAGCTCTGCTACCCTGTTGAACCATCTATCTGATTTTTCTGCTTGTTCTTTCTTATTCTGGTTCTCAACTACATTTTCTGGCTTTTCAGACAACTGAAAATTCTCTCCTGGTGTTCCAGACTCATCTCTCACAGAAACAGTCCCTCTTTGATCATGCACTATTGAAGGAACAGATTCAGAGCTTTCTGGTTTAACTTTCTCATTATCCTCAATATTTGAACTTTGAGCTTTTTTAGCAAACATATCAGCAGGTAACGGCACGAATGGAACATATCCAGAATTGCTTCCCTTAGGAGGTCCATCTTGCAGAGAACCTGATCTAGGTGCAGTGGGACTCACTGTTCCAGTATTTTCTCCACCGATGTTCCTATTATCAGTTGCAGGGAAGGTGGATGTGCGATCAATAATTTGATTTAAACTGCGGCCAACTGATGCGTCTCCATTATTGAGTCCCAAACCTGACCCAGAGTTGACAATACCAAATGAAGCTCCACCTGGACGTCTGCAGTCGCATCTCAAGCACACGGTGTTTCTTCCATAATTAAAGAAATCACACCTACAAAAAACGGGGTTACAACAAACAGAAATACAATAAATGAACTTCACTTATTGTCATCTTAAATGAAGGAACTTGTAATTGAGCACAAGTAGAACCTACTGTGGACACTCCCACTCTCCACCAGTCAGCTGCCTCTTTGGTCTAGCCTCCTCGCATTCAAGGCATTTAAGATTTCTTGCAAAGTTCATGAAACTGCACCTGTTCATTATTGAATGAATTTATATCGAGGCATATATCCCAGTATGGCATTATTAATATTATTATAACTCCATCTTCAGCAAAAATCTTGTTGATATAGCAAATCTTCTAATTCTACATAAGCATGTAATTGCATACCTACTTGCTAGTGAAATATGTGCACATGAATGCTGAGGTTGATAATATACCACAAGATAAAAGGCTATAAGCAATTGATTACATCTTCATAAACTTTTAAAATTTAAGACCAACAAAAATGGAACTGATCAGTTCAAATTCTTAAACCACAGAAGTTGATGAAACATAAACTCAAAAAGAACATACCTTGGGCATATCCAATCACCTTTCTTCATTTCAATATTCTGTCCAAGAGGCCTTGGTGTATGTCCGTCATAACCTGATACCTGCTGCTGTTCTGGAGTAGGCAGGCCTGAAACATGAAATCCACATATTACCTCCGCCAACTCATTCAACAGACTCCGAACAGATGATTCAATGCGCTCTCTACTGTACAAGTTGTTCCTTTCTGACGAAACAGTGGGATTGCTTGCATAACTCAATATATACTTCATCAAATCAACTGTTTGCGCTTTATCGGATTCCACCACCTAAATTCAAAATAAAATTTAGATTTCATTAGGAAAAATAAAGAGTGATACCTACTTTAACAAGAAAGGAATTTTTAAAAAAATAATTGTTACATTAAGTACACAAATTAGAAAGTCAATGAAAACAATATTCGCCCAGACAACTTTCTTGCTACAGAAGATGATCCTCAGCTTTATTCAAAAGGTGTTTGAAAAGTAACAAACTGTTTTTCAAATACCATATTCCTCCTATGACCCAACTCATGAAGCTTCACTTAAAAAAATGATTTCAGATTTTCACATTTTTGTATGGGTCGTGAATCACCAACTGCACAGTAGATATAATTTCAAACACAGGCACATGGTGTCACACCATTGACCAGTACCAACATCTCTCAGATAAATGGACATATACTCCTTAAAAATCTGAATGATGAGATTATGTCTTCTCTTTCACATCTCCCACTTTATAACTTAACCACTCTTTTTGTTGCTTGCCTCTCATTAAAGGTCAACCGCCAACAATGGACTCTCCAAGAAGCATAACAAATCATGCGTCTTCATATGTAGAGTGTAACTCCATATAATACCACCTCCCTGAACTCACTATTAATAGTAAACTTATAATATTTCTAGGAAATGAACAGAACAATGGTTATAAAGGTACTGACTTCTACCAAAACAAAACTGAAAAGCATTCATTCAGAATACAGTGGAGGAGAGCTGGATTATGATTTCAATTAAATGTTAAATCAACATTCTCAAGTATAAACTCATAAACTTGACTAGAACTTTGGCTTCTTTCATATGCAAGGAAAAGGTTCCGCCCAAAATTAAGGCATTTATTTGGTCTTTGGTTTTGCAAAGGTAGAATAATAATGATCTTTATCACGAGAGCACAACCCACAAAACTCTACTTCCAGATGGTTTTCGTTATGTATAAGCAAAATGTTGAGACATATTTTCATTTTTTGTTGCATTGTCTTGTTTCTTGGAGATTCTTGGGGTTTGTGAATCTTTATATTGGTTTGTTGCTGTATTTCCTACTTTGGTGGAAACTGGAAAATTTGTTGCCAGCTCAATTCAGAGATTTTGAGGGAGGAAAGAAGCTTTGGAAGTGTATATTCTTTTTAATTCTTTACTGAATTTGGATCGAGGGTAATGCTTTAATGGACAACTTTGATGCAGGAGGATTATTTTTCTTACTTCACCTTGGCCCTCAACCATGGGTGCTTTTAAGGGAATGTTTGCGGCTAATTTTTGTAGAGATTGGAGAGCTGCTCTTTTTTACTTTTGTTTCTTCTTCTTTTGTTCCCATTTGTTATAGGGTGGGTAGACTAGTGGTCATCTGTTTCTCTATTCTTTTAATTAATAAATTCTAAAAAAAGAGTAAATAAACTACTAAATTTGCACCGTTCCTATAGAAAATGATGGCAGAGGTTCTCCAACAATGTGTTACCACCCCAATGGATAGATCTTATAGTTTTTATGATATTACTGACCTCTACCTATCATCAACACATCCTCATAACTCTTGAAACTAATGAAGGACGCTGAAGGATGTCCAAAATTTTACATCGAGAGCACTAGAAACGACAGCAGCTCGTCTATAATTAGCTCCCCAGTCCCCACTGCTGTCAGCTTACCTACTAACATCTCTTTCATGTCATAATTCACAAAACTTATCATTCACCTAAAGAATGACTACCACCATATTAACTACACAAATGGCTTTGTCATGTAAACAATTTTAGCAATGGTGTAATTTTCACATTTTACTAGTTTGTTACTCAAAACTACATCATTGTGGGCGGTTTCCACAGTACACTTTTTATATATATAAAAACTCTACATCATTACAGTTTTATGTCATTTTCTAGTTCTATACAATTCTATCACTTACAAGCCCCTTATCAAGAAAGAAATCATAAATACATTTTAGCAAGATTAAAGAGGGACATAATATCATTTCTATTCATTAAAGTGAATACAACATACATATACGCACAAAGTATAACCATTAAGCTTACATTAATTCCAGTGCTGTATAAAAATGATCGCATTCGTCTACCAGTATCAAGAGCACTTTTAAAAAGAAAAGGAGACCCATTCTCTACAACCCACTCTATATGCTTCCTGGAGAGTAACCTGCACCCAAATTCGAACAATAATTGTTAAGAGGGAATAAAAATCAAAACTTTAAACAATAATTTGAGATAAGAAATAGGGGGAGGAATCAAACCCCAAAATATCGGCTCGGTTACGCGCAAAAGCTAAGCAGGAACTAGCAGAACGAACAAATTCCTCGGACAAATATTCATAAGACACAAAGGCGTCCTCAGGAACAATTTCGTGGACTTCAGCTGCAGGGGACAGAGTGTGAACGAGCTTGGACCACTCGGGCCAGGGGTGCTGATTCTGCTGCTGCTGCTGCTGGGAATAATTATCATCTCTGAGAGAATTGGATTGGGTGTGAATTCGTTGGGAGGAATTAATGGTGAGGTGTTGGAGCGATTGAGGAGAGAGAGTGATTTTGTGGTTTGGAGAGAGAGTGGAAGAAAGGGGGCGGAGCGAGAGGCGACCTAGGCGGTAGAGGGAGGAGTGAGGGCGGAGGAGAGAAAATGGAGTGGCGAGGAGCAGGACGAACCTGGTTGCGCCGCCCATTATTTATGGACGGAGGAGAAGGTCCAGTAGCTGTGACGGAAGTGAGGAAACCCTAGGGAAAAAAACATGCAGTAAGAGGAGAAAAGAAGGCGATGGTGTTTACTCTGGAGACTGGAAACCCCAAAACCTTGATATTCTATTCTAGATATTTCTTCTTAAGATTTTCTTTTCATTTATTCCCCTCCCATGAGAAAACATTTGGATAAGCATATTTGAAAGAAAGAAAAAAAAAACTACTTCTAACTTATTAGTGGCTGATTAATGCTTGAAGGTTCGCGTCTGATTAATTTTATAATTTATAATTTTTTTATAAGTAGTTTTTGAGAAATAATAATTTATTATTTTTTAATATTAATTTATACGTTATTTTAAAATAAGTACGTTTAATTATGTTTAATGAATTTTTTGTCTTTCTTAGTAATTTTTATATATTTTTTTAAAATTTAAAAATCATTTTAGCCAAATACCTTCACAAATTATTTTAATTTAATTTCTAATTTATAAATAAAAATAATAACAAACACTTTTATTAATAAATTACAATTTAAAATGACTTTAAATCATATTAAATTTTAACTTATAAATTATTTTAAAATAAGTAATTGTGGAACATGCCATTAATGTTATACGAATTACCATATATAATACTAACAACATTAATATCGAGTTAAAAAGTTTATTTCAAATTAATTATTATATAATTTAATATATTTCATTAAATATTATAAAATAAGATAAGGGAAATACTGTAAGACCCCGAATTTTATGAAATAAAAATATTCAATTTTTTTTATAATTACTATTCACGAGTTACTATTTATGAGTTACTATTCACGAGCTACTATTCACGAGCTACTATTCACGAGTACTATTCACGAAGCATGATAATTTTTTTACGTAAGAAGGCACTACTCAATAATTGTTACAATAATTACTGTTCAATATTTTATTTTATTGATTCAATAATTGATGCATTATTGTTGTTTCAATAATTTGCACGACACAATATTTTTCATTATCAGATCAATAATTCATATTATTTGAATAATATTATTAGATAGCATTATTGGCAATGTCTAAAAAGTTCTGTCAAGGAGAGGTTTGGTCACCTAATTGCACGCCAGTAAGAAAAAATCCTTATCGAAAAGCCCCCTCTTTCCTGGGAACTGCCTAATTGTCATTATTATGATTCTGTAATATTATTTGTGAATAATTAATTATTATCAATTATTATCAAAATAAATATTGATTTTTACTAACACGAATAATTCCAACACAACGAAACTATTTTTATCAAAAATAAAAATTTTGAAATTTCGAAATTTGACTTTTTCTAAAAAAGTCAACTGTTGCCTTTTTGACCAAATAGTAAAATCCAAAAAATTGTGTTTATAGTCTATTTTTACTAATTTCATCGTTCCGGACTCAAATATCACGTCCGCGTCTCCAAATTCAACTCCGAGCACAACTTTAATTTTAATAACATTCATCATTAATATTATAACTCACAATATTTATCAACCAGGTCGTTCCCAAGAAACACTACAAAAAATAAGGTCATTGCCAACGGCAAGTGCCGTCGCCAATGACCCTATTGCCGTCGGCAATGTGGTCATTGGCGACGGCACTGTCCGTCGCCCTTCTCGTCGCCGTATGGTTCGTCACCCCGGCCTCCCGTCGCTCGCCGTCGGCAAGATGGTCATTACCGACGGTGTCATTACCGACGGCTAGCCGTCGCCAATGACTCATTGCCGACGGCATGGCCGTCGCCAATGCCCCCGTCGCCAATGACCCACTTTAAAAAATATTAAAACTACAAAATTCCCCTGTTCATCTACATATACGCATATCAATAACAATCATATCTTTTACTATCAATAATCAATATAATTATATACCAAACTCAAATCTGTACAACTCAAAAGCTAAATACATACATGAAAGTCAAAATATAAATATAAACAACTACTGCCCAAGATCAGGAATCTCTGTCCCATCGCCTCCGGTCCCATCGCTGGTCCCATCCTCCATAGTCTCATCAGCATCAGCTCGGAGATCATCACCATCTCCTCCACGAGCATCGCCTGTGCCGCCATCTCCACCTCCACGAGTCTCATCAACAAGACCCTACAAAATTAAAATATTAATAACGCAGTCCCCAAAATAGATCATATTTAAATTATTTTAGTTTGTGTTCTACAAGTGTTGTTCAGTTTCACAAACTGGGCAATAACTCGGTCTCCGTATGCTGGAATCGAGTCCCGTCAGTTGTAACGCGTGTCTAATACCTACGCGGTGCTGTGTGTATGTTTGCGCGGCGTTCGGACGGACGATGAGGGTTTCGGGCTCTTTTTTGGCTTTTTGCCTAAGTCTTGTTCAGTTTCGCAAACGGGGCGATAACTCGATCTCCGTATGCCAGAATCGAGTACCGTCAGTTGTAACGCGTGCCTAATACCTACGCGGTGCTGTGTGTGTGTTTGCGTGCCATTCGGAAGGACGATGCGGGTTTCGGGCTCTTTTTTAACTTTTTGCCTAAGTGTTGTTCAGTTTCGCAAACTGGGCGATAACTCTGTCTCCGTATGCCGGAATCGAGTCCCGTCAATTGTAACGCGTGCCTAATACCTACGCGGTGCTGTGTGTATGTTTGCGTGGCGTTCGAACGGACGATGCGGGTTTCGGGCTCTTTTTCAACTTTTTGGCTAAGTCTTGTTCAGTTTCGCAAACAGGACGATAACTCGGTCTCTGTATGTCAGAATCGAGTACAGTCAGTTGTAACGCGTGTCTAATACTTACACGGTACTGTGTGTGTGTTTGCGTGGCGTTCGGACGGACGATGCGGGTTTCAGGCTCTTTTTCGACTTTTTGGCTAAGTCTTGTTCAGTTTCGCAAACAGGACGATAACTCGGTCTCCGTATGTCGGAATCAAGTACCGTCAGTTGTAACGCATGTCTAATACCTACGCGGTGCTGTGTGTTTGTTTGCGTGGCGTTCGGATGGATGATGCGGGTTTCGGCTCTTTTTCGGCTTTTTGCCTAAGTCTTGTTCAGTTTTGCAAACTAGGCGATAACTCGGTCTCCGTATGTCAGAATCGAGTCCCGTCAGTTGTAACACGTGCCTAATACCTACGTGATGCTGTGTGTGTGTGTTTGCGTAGCATTCGGACAAACGATGCGGATTTCGGGCTCTTTTTTGACTTTTTGCTAAGTCTTGTTCAGTTTCGCAAACAGGGCGATAACTCGGTCTCCGTATGTCGGAATCGAGTACCGTCAGTTGTAACGCGTGTCTAATACCTACGCGGTGCTGTGTGTGTATTTACGTGGTGTTCGGACAGACGATGCGGGTTTCGGGCTCTTTTTCGTCTTTTTGCCTAAGTCTTGTTTAGTTTCGTAAACTAAGCGATAACTCGGTCTCCGTATGTCGGAATCGAGTCCCGTCAATTTTAACGCGTGCCTAATACCTACGCGGTGCTGTGTGTGTTTTTACGAGGCGTTCAGATGGATGATGAGGGTTTCGGGCTCTTTTTCGGCTTTTTGGCTAAGTCTTGTTCAGTTTCGCAAACAGGGCGATAACTCGGTCTCCGTATGTCGGAATCGAGTACCATCAGTTGTAACGCGTGCCTAATACCTACGCGGTGCTGTTTGTGTGTTTTCATGGCGTTCGGACGGACGATGCGAGTTTCGGGCTCTTTTTTGGCTTTTTGGCTAAGTGTTGTTCAGTTTCGCAAACAGGGCGATAACTCGGTCTCCGTATGTCGGAATCGAGTACCGTCAGTTGTAACGCGTGTCTAATACCTATGCGCTGACTTGCTCAAATGTGAAGTTGAGAAACTGTTCAACCCTACTACGATACTCAGAGCTAAGCTCACTCCTATCAGTGGGTACCCTACGTTCCATCCAACTTCGATCAACAGACATCTCGGACAACTGTCTGCTATATATATGGAAAGTTAGACAAACACAATCAAGTCTCCAAGTTAATGTATATGCAAGCTTATGAGTTTTCTAACTTCATCTCCCACTCTAACGAGTCAGGCTTCTATCCCATTACCGGATGTGTCGCCTCACTGATGCCAACAACTTAAACACATCATTACATTTTTCAGAATTTTCGGCAGCACCTCCCCATGGTCTTCAAGTACACGAAATAGACTAACACATCGTAGACTAAATATGCACCCGAAGAACATCAAGAGATATATACTGACCGAAAATTCAAAAAATATAAAGACGTGCTCAAGTCGTTAACACCGATCTAAGTGAGATCAAAACATACAAGAACAGTCCCAAAACGGGGACTATTTGAGATTCACTCCTACTAAGTGAATCTCAAACGGGTTTCTAAGCTTCCTAAACTATATGACAATATATATGCACATGTCAAGTATAATAAATAAATTTCTTGACCCACCAAAAAATTAAGATTTAGAATATGCTTGCAATTGAATAACATGTCTATATGTTAAATGTACATCGCTCTAATCAGTTAAAATCAAATCAAATCTCTCCACAACAAACTAATCTTCGTCTGTATGTTAAGAGAAGACATGCAAATATAGATACAAAACATTGTTGTGCATTTGTGAATTTGTGATATAATGCATATGTGAATTGAGCACCTAATTAATAAAGGGGCAAGATATCAACAAACTAAACCAACAAATCAAACTAAATTGTTGGACCTAGTTATATCTAAACATACTTAATGGAAAATGAAGCAAATTGTGATTAATCAACATCTTGCCATGGGAAAAATATTACAACGTAAACATTGAAGATTATCACAGATATAGATGCAAATGTAATCACAAATTTAATTAAATGTAGTCACATTTACCAAATTTATATCACTATTAATTATGGGAAGACAACTTATGATATAGCTAAAGTAGAATGGAACTATTAACACCAAATCAAATATATACTCATTATTAACACAAACTTATCAATAAAAATGGAACTATTAACACAAAGGGACATAAAAATCAAATGTATATCACCATTACTATATATAAAATCACATCTAAAACTTACAAATTAGGAGATTAATTATGCGGAGGAGAGCAGCGCCCACTCAAGATGTTGTTATGTACTGCAATCCTAAATCAAAACAAAATAAAATTTACATCTTAATTATAGAAAACATAAATTAAACCCTAATTAACCTGACAACATTGAATTACAAATAAAAGCTTTAAGAATATGTAAGTTTAATTAACTTACTAATTGAAGCTTCAGAAATGGAGAACCAGAGAGAGGGCCGACGAAAAGAGGAAAGAAAGTGGGAGAACAGTGGCCAAGAAAGGGGAGGAAGAAACGGGAGGGCCAGGCGGTGGGAGAGAAGGGCACCGGATGGTGAGGAAAGAGAGAGGGACGGAGACGACGAGGAGAATGATGGAGATGGCGACGGCGAGGTAGGACACGACGACGGCAACAGGAAGGGAGTGAAGGAAAATTCAAGCGGGAGAAAGAAAAAGAAAAGCGAGAGAAGAGAAACTGAAATTTGGGGATTAAATATAACGTCATTCTCGACGGCTATTATTGTCGATATTGAGCCCGTCGCTAATGCCTCTTTCTCGACGGCACATACCGTCGCCAATTCCCTTTTCCCCGTCGACCCTCACTTTTGGCGCGCGCACGTAATGGCATCCTTGGCGCGGATAAGGTTTAGGAGATCATTGTCGACAGTAGTCATTAGCGACGGCTATACCGTCGCTATTAATGTCATTCCCGACGGCGTTGTTCCCGTCGCCAATAGACCCGTCGGCTATGACGCAGATTTTTGTAGTGAAAGAGGGGCTTTTCAATAAGGATTTCTCCTTATTGGCGCGCAATTAAGTAACCAAACCTCTCCTTGACAGAACTTCTAGACATTATAAATATTACAATTTAATAATATGAATAACTTTGCCGTCTCAATTATTGATTTAATAAAATAACATATTATGCAGATGATACTATGACAATAATCAAATCAATAATATGAGAGATATGATGCATCAATTACTATAACAATAATTGAGTATAACTGAGTGACTTCTCACGTAAGCATCAATAATTAATACCGCGTGCTACTATGCAACCACGCGTATTACTGTACTTTTACTACCGAGTAGTTCAACAGTATTAACGGTAAAACTTCCGCCGTTATTTTCATAAATATATTTTTGTCGTTTTCTCAATCCGACAATAATCTGTTGTGGGGTCCACCAATAATTGCGCCGTTGTACGAATATTCCCTGCTAAAACGAATATTCTCCGACAAATCGAATATAATATAACAACTTGCATACTTTGCAGAATTTATAAATACTACCCACAACTATAACATTATAACAAATTCATTCCATAATATTCAAAAATGATAATTATAGAAAAATCATCTTTATTCATAAAAGTTGAGATCTTACAGCGAAGGCGAAAGAGGAGGACGAGGGGGGGAAGGAGGCGGTAAAGGAGAGAAAGAGAATGAGCGAATGAGTGTTTTTCCTAAATTAAGGATATTAATATTGTAAATAAATATGGGAAGATTATTATTTTTGTAATTATTTTGGTGATGCACTAATAATGTAATTACTTATTAAATGTTGTATATTATTGTAAAGGACCATTCTTTTAAACAGAGAACGAAATAGTATCTGTTTGGACTTTATATAAATAGGATAGAGGGTCGATTAAGACGGTAAAATAAGCAAACAGTTCGAACTCGATTCGTAATCGCTTGAATCAAAATATTTTTGCGTAAAGCTATTTTGCGTAGTTTGCGCTTAACGACCGGTACCGTTCGGTACTTTTAAATTTTTTTTTACCACAATTATGAAAATAAAAAATAAAAAAGAATAGAGCAAATTTGAACAAAAAACTATAAAAAGAAATACATTTTTTATTTAAAAAACACTATAAAAATAAAAAAAATAACACAGTGCACCGGACGGTACCGGTCGTTAAGCACACCGGACCGGCCCCTATCCCTGAATATAACAATACATCTCTCTCTCTCTCTCTCTCTCACACACACACACACACACACATATATATATATATATATAAAACTGATTAGGTCCGGACTCCCGGATGGGAGAAAATTCGGACCCAAATTTTTTTTTTTTTTTAAAACAGCAAATTTTTTTTAAATATTTTATGGAACTGAAATTTTACCATAATATAATGTTTTGGTCGTGATTTGAATACCTATACCAAAAAATATATGTACAGTCTGCACAGACTGTACGTACATGTTTTGTTATACGTGTGATTTGGATACGTACCGGCTATAACATAGAAAGTCAGTTTTTTATGTTGTAGCGACGAAAAATATAGTCGTTATAGCCGATTCGCTCTTAATTCGCTAGAGAGAGACGGACTATATATATTTGTTAAAACTTTGATAAGTTTTTAACTTCAAATAAAGTAAGCTCATCCCATCGATCCCATATTATGCTTTCAACAATGGCTGCGTTTGGTGGTTGGTTTTGAGACCAAAAGGGCAAATTATTTATTTAACCCCCAAACAAACAAATCTATGATGTGTTTTTTTGACGACTTTTCCTTCCTCTAAAACATGTGTAGTCACTAGTGCCATTATCAATGACTTAATTTGTGTTTCTCACACTCTAATTAAGAACACTAGGAATTAAGGAACCACTTTCTTTCTTTATGGAGGTGACTCACCTTTCCTTTAATTATTTTTCCAACTAAGTTGATCCGATTAGACTAGTTATCGTGATATATATATATATATATATATATATATATATATATATATATATATATATATATATATATATATAATGAAGAGTAGTCCAATAATAATTGTCATCAACAGTACGTTAGAACTTGAAAAATGCAGAAGAAAAGAAAAAGAGTATATATGAAGAGGAGAAAAATACTACTAATATTTAACGAAATAGGCTTAAGTATATATCTACATTAATATGAAGCAAATTATTAATATATACGGATCTCGGTTCCCTTCACTACTAAAAAAATGGTCATTTGTTATGGCCAAAATCCATCACAAAAAGTAGGAAAACCATCATGAAAGGTTTACGTGATGGCTTTAAGCATCACAATGGTCGTCTTGTATACGCCCATCATGAAAGGTTTTACGTGATGGGTTTGGCAATCACGCAAATGCTTAGTGCTTTTGTGATGATTAATACAATCACATTAATATATAATCTATTGTGATTGTCAAAGTCATCACACAAAAAATATGACTTTATGGATCAAATGTAAGAATGTGAATCTCTATTTACGTATAATTTATTTTACAATATTAATTATATCAAATGATACTTGTAGGATTCGAACCCTCTCCCATTTGCAAACTAAATAATGAGTATTACCACTACACCAAAGTCCAGATCATGATTATAATTTTAAAATAAAATATAAAAGGAAACATATGTGAGTTGACTTACTAAACAAAATTACTCCCAAATAAGATTTGGTGATTGCAATGGCAGTCACAAATACTCTATAATGATGGTAAAATTAGTCATCACTAAGAGTCATCATATATTTTATTATTTTGTGACGGCTTAAAAATTCCATCACAAAATACGTTCTTTTTGTAATTGCAAATAAAAGTCGTCACAAAAATCTATCTTTTTAATGATTGTCATTACCGTCATAAAATATTGTTTTGATAATTTCTTATATTAAAATATTAGTGATAGCTTAAATGCAATCACAAAAGGGTATATCTATAAGTGATGACTTAATGCGTCACAAAAAGAAAATTTATTTTGCGTGAAAAAAATTGGTGTGATTGACATGACCATCACAATTATAATACATTGATGGCAAAATTAGCCATCACTAAGAGTCATCATATATACTACTCCCTCCGTCCCAAATTAACTGCTCAATTTTGACCTTTTTTAGTCAATTTGACTATTTTTAGAATTAATAATTAAACATATATAAATATATTTCTGAAATTATAAAAAATAGGATTAGTAATAAATTGTATATACTTTCTTTTGGTTATAATCTCTTCACCTATATTTTAGCAAAAATAGTAAAAAAATTAGTTTTAAAAATGGTCAATTTGACTTTAAAAAGTCAAAACTGAGCAATTAATTTGGGACGGAGGGAGTATTATTTTCTGATTGCTTAAAAAGTCCATCACCTAATTACTATCTTTTGTGATTGTTTTTAAAAACTATCACAAAATTCCGTCACGTATTCTTGTTTTTCTAGTAGTGCTTTTTGGGTAGATGCAATATCTAGTTTTTTTTTTGTTTTGGGGTAGAACTACGTACTCAACTTGATCCAATATTCCTTGCGCAAAATATTAAATAATATGAGAAATAATAATTATTAGCATAAGAAATAGATTTTCCAAGATTACCCAAAAATTCTTTAAGGTATAATTAATATTTTAATTCCTTCTCAAGTACGGGTGTAGTATTGTATTAGTAGTAATTAAATATATATGCATAAAGTGGGTTTTAGTTTAGTACGTACTTTGAATATTTACCTCGTGTTAAGGGTCCATTGTTTGGCACATGGGAAATGTACAATTTCTTGTTAAGAAAACCCATGCACCTAGCTCAAGAATAATTTGAATGTCTTGTGATTAAGATACTTAATTAATTTAAGGTATAGAGGAGTACATAATTACTAGTAGTACTATACTATACTATACTACTTTTAGTAGGTTAACATCGCTTTCGAATATATACTTGGCTTGGAAATGTAGTCCTTAATTAGTTAGTTTAGGGAATTGATGAGAAGAACAAAAAGAGCAGTATAGTCAAGGAAGGAACTTTACATGTTTGATCGAGTTCTTTTGGCTTAATTAGTTCTAAATTTGGAATTAAAATAATTAGAAAAGGGGGCTGGTTAAGAAAATGACAGAACATGAATATATATATATATATATATATATATATATATATATATATATATATATATGTTCTTTGTTGATCTTATAACCATGCACATAGGAAATATGTAATATAAGTTAAAATTCCATATGATTCCTTAGGCTAATTCTTATACTACATTGTTTTCCCACTAGTTTGCTAGTTGGGTCTTGGTGGTTGTTTTCTGGTCGGTTGGGACTGGGAACTTGGGCCATCATATATGCTTTTGTTTTGACCCACAAAACATCTATATACTAGGCTATAAATAAATTAATCTTATTACGTAGTACTGTATTATATATGTTTGTTTATTACATTGTATATACTATTGTCATTCTTGCAGAGAGATGTGGCAATACATATATATATATATATATATATATATTGGGTATATCAAGAAATTAACTAATATAATCAAGTTCGGTAGAAGGTGAAAAAATAAACTCACAAATTAAACAATTTTCACATAAAAGAGGAAATAATAAACTCATTTAAGCGAGAATTCAATCTGAAATTTAAAAGGTCACAAGGCTAAGACCTCATCCATCAATTCATTAGCATGCATTTTCATGGAGGGATATCCTTATGTTTTAACACATTAGCATTTTCATGAAGGGATCACGTACTACTGGTAATTGGTACGAACTGATACTTGAAGACCAGCCCAGCTTTAGTAAATTGACAACCTCGGGATACATTAATTAGATGTTTCCCAGGAGAAAGAGAAAAAATCAACATTATATATATATATAAGCTTTTTACGGAAAATCTGATCGAACAGTAAAGAATGTCTGTATATATGTAATTCAATAAACATGAGCTAGCTAGCTAAGATCGGAATGATCTGTATATATGTAATTCAATAAACATGAGCTATCATTTTCTTAATTTTTGTGCACAACTGTAAATAAGGGTGTAAACGAATCGAACCGAAGCGACCAGAGAGTTGCTAGAATTCGACTCGAAATGATAAATTCGTACTCGAATTCGAATTGTATTTAAAAAATTCTACTCAGATTCGGCTCGACTCGACTCGACTCAAATATTTATTATTCGAATTCGATCTGACTCGGATCGAATTATATTCAAATTACTCGCGAGCTTCAAATTCGAGTCTCCATATAATAACTAGTTTTATAATTAATATAATTATAAATTAAATTTGTTATTTTACTTAAAAATGAGAAAATATATTTACTATTACACTTGACAAATATAAAATCACAATTAAAAAAAAAATAAAACAAAATAATAATAATAATTAATTATCCTAATTTGATTTAAATTTGTACTCCCTCCGTCCCATAGTTATAGGCTGATTTCTTTTGACACATAGTTTAAGAAAATCAGTTTAAGTTAATTTTTAACACAACTTTTCCAATATACTCCCTTAATATAGAATTAATGAATAAATTAATTACTCCTTACTTATCACATTGAAACTCTTAACTTCATTGATTGTTGGTACAATTGCCTTTATACACAAAATATGTTAAACTAGTAAAGCCTAAAAAGTTGAATTCTTTTATTGAGAATACAACAACATTAAATGTGGTGATAAAAATAATGATATTGAATGTTGTTTCTTCAAAAAAAGAGTAATAGTTGAATATTTATTATAAAGATATAAAAGTAAAATAATGAACCAACTAAATTTTATAAATAGTAAGTAGCCTATATATTGGGACATCTCAAAATAGAAAATCAGCCTATAACTATGGGACGGAGGGAGTATATATTATAAGAGAATGTATCGAGCATCTAATCAAAACTGTATCAATCGAGTATTTATCCAATCACAATCAATAATTTGAATAGTTTGAATCTTAAACGAGTCGAATATAACATTACTCAAATTCTACTCATATTTTTATCCTAACTAATTTCAATGCTCATATTTGGATTATATTATTAACGAATCCGAATCTTGCTCGTATTTTTTGAATCGAGTCCGAACCATTTTACTCGTATACAGTCTTAACTGTAAAACAATATTATATATTATGGGATGGTGGAAGTAATTAAGTAGTGCCGGTAATTAAGAACCAGGCTCACCTTGATCATCAGTTTGGGGGAGGAAAGAACAAAGTATGCTTGCACCAGCTTGATGTTACATGTCGGTTTAATGCAACCCATGTATTTATTTATGGAAAAAGTTAGGCACACTAGTTGAAGTAAATTTGTTTGAGCTAGGGAAATGAAAGGATGTGATAAGTCGAATAAAGTTGGATTTGGTAAAACTTTTATATATATATATATGGTCCGTTTATTCAATGAATTATAAAGAATAAATTAAAGATATAATCACGATTTGTATTTGAATTTTGCTTTGGCTTTGAATTTGGATTGTTTAGTTAATTTTCTTCGGAATATAATAGAAAAAATTTGTCCGGGTTCACCCATTTGAACTCATTAAAACCTGCATGCATGTTAATAAGTTTTTGTAGTGTACCATAATTAGGGTGGAATTTGGAATCAATTAATTACCTATTAACCTCACATCTATATACGTCTGTCAATTAATTAGTTACCTATTAACCTCATATAAGTTCTCTTGTTGGCTTTGATACCATGAAATAAAATAGAGAAAAAGACCTTCAAGGGAATAAAGAAATCAAAATATTTTCAACAGAAAACTCCAGTGAACCACTTTCGTTGAAGGAGGTTTCTACAGGAAGAGTTGCAACTCAGCGTAATTAATGGACTGTGGAATTGATATCCTGCTCCATAATTCTGTTGTCAAACTTAATTCCAAACTCCTCATGTTGGGCCATGATCCTTTTTCTTATTGGGCCGGACTTGTTGGGCTCCTCCCTGGTGTTATGATTATTCTTGCCCTATTGGTCCGGATGCAGTAGGCCGAATTACTAGATAAGTATGGTCCCACTTAGGCTTTGACCGGTGTAGAATGGGGATAGAACTTTGACTGTCATCTCTGCATTGCATTTAATGAGGATTGGACAGGGCTTAGTCGGCTAAAACTGTGGGCCCAAAAAGTCAGTTGCATACAGGACAAAACGAACGTTGGAGATATATAGCAATGATAACACACGGTAAAAGGTAATAAATTAATTATCTCTCTCATTACACTAGATATTATCATCCTCTTGAGTTAACATTGTGAACACGTATACTGACTCTCACGCCTGAGCTATCCCCCGGCGGTCCGGCCGTCAAGCTTGTGGTGTTTGTCGTGTTTACTGTGCAGGATCAGGACGTCTTTCGTGATTGGGACGTGGAAAAAGATCTTGGCGTTAACATTGGCGCTAGAAGGAGGGCCTTTTTCTAGTATTTTTTAGTTATCAATCACAATATTTTCAGTTGTTTTACATCGGAAGTTATGGCACGAATCAGGGGGTTCTCGTTCGAGATCCCCCGGCGAAGCCCGAAGATAGTTGGTCTTTGCTGCTGACAAAGAGCATGATCATGGCCGAATGCAAGTAAAAGGCATCCCGCCTAGAACTCGGCACCGAAGCGGTCAGGTTGATGAAGATGGTGGACGAAGCAGATAGAGCTTTGGAGGTTCTCTTGGAGCGGAGCAAGGATATAGTTGTTCAGATTCTTCGGATTGCCAAGCTGAGGGACAAAACATTCAATTATGTCCAGTCTAAAAGATGTGGTACGCCTAAATATGGACAACCGTGAGTTGGAAAGCAGTCTATACACTTTGAGGACATGTCTCAAGGTGATCCTCATGACCAAAGAAGACCAAACAACCATTTTTCTGATTGACCGAAGAGGGTACTCCGCCCTATTGGTCTTCGAGATTATGGTCGAAGCAGAGTAGATGAAGACCCAACAACCATTTTTCTGATTGACCGAAGAGGGTACTCCGCTCTATTGGTCTTCGGGATTATGGTCGAAGCAGAGTAGATGAAGACCCAACAGCCATTTTCTTGATTGACCGAAGAGGGTACTCCGCCTTATTGGTCTTCGGGATTATGGTCGCAGCAGAAGAAGAAACTGATCCAGGGAGTTTGCACCTCAGAATACAAATAAGGCATTCTGCCTCGAAATAATTTTATCTAATTATAATTAACTAAAGCGTGTCTTATGAAATGATATCTTGTTCAAAGCCTACGCAAAAAAAGATAATTGAGTTATTTATTTATTTCCTTTTCGGACCAAAAAACTTTAAAGGAAAAGGAAAAAATAAAGAAAAAGTAAAGCCAAAATGATTTCATGGACATTTTTCTACTTTTTAACTTTGAGTGAGAAACTTAAAAGCAGCTCCAGCTATAAGGTTTCGCCATTCTAACAGCAAGTGCGGGAGCCGTACACTTGTTCGGCGAAGATCGATCCGCACGTGTGTGTAACGGAAAATTATCGTCACGCTAAAAAGCGAAACGGTTTATTACGCATACAAAATCAGAACAAAACAAAACAGAATAGAAAAACTCATCCCATGCATTATCACCTTCGACTTCGACTTCGATTCTAAAGTGTTGTAATCATTTTTAGAACTTTGCAAATATTTAAATATCGAGTTTGGTAATACTCCTAATTAATGTTTAAAAATAGTGTTATTTGTCATTTTTTTATATATTTTATGAAGAATAATAAAAAATAATAATAATATAATGTTTTAAAATTTATCATCATAATTTCTGTGTCACCACTAGAAAAAAATAAACCAAAACTAATTACATCTTGTAATATAAATAGTACTAGTCTTTAATTCTTGTAGAATGAAATGGGTTAAGCAAATTATTATTTATTACTGTGGGTTTGCTTTTTGGTTTTGCTTAGTACTACTGCTGTACTGTTACTGAGATTCCCCCTACCTACCCCCTACCCCCTCCCCCCTCCCTCTCTTTCTCTCTCATTTTCTACTGTTTGTTTTCTACTGCTGCCTGAATACAAGTAATCAGAGGAGTGTGTATTATTTGTGGATATTTCAATGATTCATAATCTTTAAGTGGAAAAAAGTTTGAAGAAACTGATCGATCGATCGATCGGATATGGAGTTGTATTTATTTTTATATGTATTGTGTGTAGTAGTAGTAGTGGTGGTGTTATTATGAAGCTACATAATGTATAGTGTTGAGTGATATATCCACGCATGCCTTGTCTTTTCCGATAAGAATCGACTCAAAATATAAATGAGTTTAATATGAGTAAATTTTAAATTTTGATAAATTATTCGAATTTTCTCAAATTTTATTTTTTTATTGATACTCGAATCATATTCGTTCAAAAAATTTAAAATACACATACTCAATTCGAGATCGTGCTCAACTCAATAGCTAAACGAATCTTAATCAAACTTTATTTTATACTCGATAAATTTTGTGAATTTAATCTGAGTAACTCTATACTCAACCAATATCGGTTCATTTACACCATTACCTCTACGTATACTTTAGTCTCTAAGAACATGCATGACTTGAACCTAAATTTTTCAAATATTTAAATTATCAAATGAAAAACTGTATAAATTTATTTTTTATTTTATCCTTATATTGTTATGTGTGTGTTAGTTGCTTTAATCGACTCTTAAATTTGTAAAGAGGGAATGAATTAATTTAAAGTATTTATTTGTAATGCGATTGATTTATTATTTGACTAAAATATAATATAATTAATGATAAATTAGTTAATATGAAATTTTACCAAATTAACTTATGTACTTTAGATATATTTTATTCCCACTTAAATTATCTTTTTAAAAACGGACACAGTGAAAATACATCAACAAGGACATATCTTTATTAGTTGACATAATTTCCAGTTAGGTGTGGAAAGCGATATTTGTCAATAGTACTAAAAATGTTTGTATTTTTTTAAGTTTGTCATTTTTTTTTTGATAGATCGATCAAAATGACTAATATACTAGAAGTATTATAATAAAATTGAAGTTTGAAGAGAGAGATAATATAACACCCCAGTCCCACATCGAAAGATATAAAAAAAATTTGTCTGCATATAAGGAATTAAGTAACTACCAATAGTACCTTCAAGTCATGACCTTTTGGGAGCCTGTGGTGGGCTAGATGACCCAAGAAGATACTATTGGGCCAGTGGTTTGAGACCTTATTTGGATGGATTTGATTCGATTCGGACTTGGGATTTGACCCAAGATTTGTTCCGGACTCGGGATTTGACCCGGGTTGTTTCATATGGTATCAGAGCCGACTCTCGAAAGCTCGGGTCGGGTCATCCGATCGGGTTGCCGGAGGTGGGGACACGAAGCCAGCCGGTATTATCCCACAATGGCTAGAGAGGCAAAGATCTTTGGGCCGTGTGTGTGATCGGTTCTGACATCTTTGGGCCGTGTGTGTGATCGGTTCTGACGGGGACGTCAGAAATTTAAGTGGGGGAGTTTGTAACACCCCAGTCCCAGAGGCAAAGATCTTTGGGTCGTGTGTGTGATCGGTTCTGACATCTTTGGGTCGTGTGTGTGATCGGTTCTGACGGGGACGTCAGAAATTTAAGTGGGGGAGTTTGTAACACCCCAGTCCCACATCGAAAGATTAAGTGGGGGAGTTTGTAACACCCCAGTCCCACATCGAAAGATAGGAGAAAAATTTGTCTGCATATAAGGAATTAAGTAACTACCAATAGTACCTTCAAGTCATGACCTTTTGGGAGCCTGTGGTGGGCTAGATGACCCAAGAAGATACTATTGGGCCAGTGGTTTGAGGCCTTATTTGGATGGATTTGATTCGATTCGGACTTGGAATTTGACCCAAGATTTGTTCCGGACTCGGAATTTGACCCGGGTTGTTTCAGATAATGAGGTTGCAGATTTGATGACTAACAACATCTCTAAGAGTAGTAGCAAAACAAACTCTTCAAATTTATATTTGTTGACCTTCGTTTCAATTTGAAAAGTATTTTTTGTTACTTTCATATTTTATGCCTCATGAGTATATTCAAATTAATGAGTTATATATAAACCCATCAAGCGTAATAAATATTTTCAGCCTTTAATTGTAAATTTGTAGAGTTAAAAGGAGGTTACAGATTTGAAAAGTGAGAATAATATTTATTGACCTACGTGGCAGTTTGAAGATACTGTTGGAGAGGATTTTTCTGATATAACTAACCTATTTGAGTATTCCAAAATTGTTGGAGATGCTCTAAGGATGAAGAGACTGTTAGAGATAATACAGAAATCGTGGATTCCAATATACTACTCCATCCGTTCTTAATATAAATCGTTTTAGAGTTGTGCACAAATATATTAAAGAAATGATTGTATAATCTATCTAATAAAATACAAATGATTTTGAATTTTCCGCTCACTCAATAAATCATCTGGGCCGTCCAAAATTTGGGATAAATCCCACCGTTCATACATCTATCTAATAAAATACATCTATCTATCTAATAATCTAATAATAATTTAATAAAATATAAATGACTTTAAATTTTTCGCTCACTCAATAAATTATTTTGGTCGTTCAAAGTTTGAGATAAATTATATTGTCCATACAGTGCCGGAGGTACGGGACCCAGCTAGTATTAAATATAATATCAATTGTCTATATTGACCTTGACCTCAGATTGTATAATATTAAAGAAATGATTAAATAGATGATTGTATAATATTATATTATATTTAATATTGTATAATATTAAATATAATATACATATAATATTAAATATAATATAAAAATATTTGTCGTTTATAATTTTTGAGGAGAATAAATTATTTATTTTCATATATTACCCTACCTTCTCTCATTGTTCCAAGAAATTCTTTCCCTTGTATTAGTAGTTTTCAACTTCCCATAAAGGGGTAGTGATAGAATTTCAAACAAATTTTACTTTTTACTTTGCAAACAAATACGTAGTTAAATAAAAAAAATATTGCGTAGTAGTAAATTTGAAAATTAATTTAGCAAAATATAAAAAAGTTGGATAAAAAATCATTTCAAAGGGGAAATAATGGTACTAGTATTTATGTACCTGTATAGTAATATAGATGTGTGTTTGTTGTGTTATTTAGATATAAGAAGCCGAGTCAAAGTAAAAATCTTCCTCTTCCTCTTCCTCTTCCTCTAGCTCTAGGCAGGCGACAATGAAAATTTCAGCTGCTCCCCACAATGCCATGCTGTATGTGTGTGTATATGTATATACGTATATTTCTCGTGAGCCTGCACTCTGATAGATTCTCCTCACATGATACTACTCTCATAGTCCTCTCCTGCAAATTATTAATTTATAATATTTTTAATATTTTGATAACTAGAAAATTTTCAATAACTAAAATAAAAATTGAATCTTAATATAATGACCAAAATATTAAATAACTCGATTCACATCACCTATCACATAATTAACAAGTATTAATTGTTAGTTTAGTCAGTATTTTCGTTCATTTTTCCTAGACGAAATGTTAAGCAATGACTATTTTATATAAAAAAATTAGTATAATAATGTGTTTATAATAAAAAAGAATTGATAATCACAATTAAAATAGACACATACCAATCAAAACATCAATTAACCATTCTTAAGATAGGATCAATTATGAAGAGGTTAAAAGGTATTCACTCTGTTCTTAAAAGATTGTCGTTTTAGAAGAAAAAATTCGTTCCAAAATGTTTATCGTTTACAACTTTTAAGGAGAATAAATTATTTATTTTTCTATATTACCCGTATTTTCTCTCATTGTCTCAAGAAATTCTCTCCCTTGTATTAATAATTTTCAACTTCCCATCAAGGGGTAGTGATAGAATTTCAAACAAATTTTATTTGGTAAATGATACTTTCTTAATTCATGTGTAAAAACTTTAAACGACAATCTTTTAAGAACGAGTAATGCTACGCGGACAGGCGAATGACAGGAAAATTGGACAGGTTTTTTAAAATTTTTTTATTTGTGACTCAAAAAATGTATAGTATTTATTTCAACAGAAATTTTTATAAAATATATTGTTTTAGGTATAATTTGGATATTGAGATAAATATTAAATATTTTTTGAGAGTCACAAATAAAAAAAATAAAAAAAAATTGACCGGTCCAATTTAGTCATATGTAAAAATTTTAAATGATACTCCCTCCGTCCCAAATTATCTGCTGTTTTAGCAAAAAAAATTTGTCCCACAATATCTGCTTTTTTAAGATTTCAATGCATTTTTTCCATTTGTTTTCCTAATTTACCCCTTTATCTTAATTGTTGATAATCATTACTCTCATTAATGTCTCTCCTCTTTCTTAAACATCCACATTCATGCCTCTCTCTCTTCAATTAATAATTGTTTCTCTCTATCTCTCTCTTCAATTAATGTGTTGCTTTCTATCTCTCTTCAATGTTTCTCTCTCTCTCTCCAATTAATTAGTTGATTTTTCTTTCTCTTCAATTAATAAAAAAGTCAGCACAAAGGGTATTTTAGTATTTTTATCATACATATTGGTATCTGTGTGAAACTCTAGAACAGCAGATAATTTGGGACGGAGGGAGTAATTTTTTAAGAACGAGCTAGTAATTAATTACCGGACTGAGATTTTTAAGGCTTTTCACTGATTCATCCTACGAGGAACACAAACGGAAATTCATTTAAGACAAGTCTGTCCTCAATTAAATTATTGTCCTTGGTCAAAATTTCAACATCGGTCCTCATGCTATATATACTTATATACCAACTGAAAACCAAGAAAAATTGTACGAGTAAATTAACATACAATTTTAAAAAAATATATATATAAATAATAAGTTCTCATCTTCTACCATAAACTCCACGAATTAACACAATGAATTATGTATATTGGAGTATTTTTTTTGTAAAACATAAGTGATGCTTACAAGGTTGGATAATGGTGAGACAGACAGCTGGTGGCGTGGTAAAAGTTTTTACTATTATAATTTGAGAAAGCAAATTATTTTTACTAAATATAATTAAAGTTGAGAAAAAGACAAGCAGATTCTGGTTTTCCCAAAGCCCGAGGAAGAGAGAGAGCAGTTACGTCCCAAGGCAGGCAGAGCTAAGCTACATGCAGAGATATGAGTCCAAAATGAGTTGAGTCAGTCCCCCACACGATCACAACCCACACGAGCGGCACTTCTCTCTCGACTTAAGTGCATGCACATACATGCACTCTGGTTCTGTTCTGTTGTGTTCTGTCTGAGAGAGAGAGAGAGAGAGAAAGATGAGATCAGTCTCAAAATATGGACCCTGACCACAGATTTTCTTTTCTTTTCTTTTCTTTTGAGAGAGAGAGAGAGAGAGAGAGTTGAGCGAGAGAATCGTGTGGGTTCAGCTTTCTTCTTTGTTTTTTTAGCTTTTTCTCTCCTTAATTTACTCTAAAATTAAAACTCAAGGCCTATATTTTGATTCATTCCTGGCTTCTCTTAAGAGTAAGCACCAGCAACACTTAATTCATTACTTCTTCCTCTCAAATCCATTTTCTTCAAACAAAATCCCTCGAATGGGTAACTTTCTAACCCAGATTTTCCTTTTCTAAATGCTTCCTGCAGAAACCCATTTCGATTCTTCTTCTTCTTCAAAAACCCATTTGCCTTTCTAATCCCAAATTTCCTCCTTTTTTTAATCTCCTTCAATTGATCGAGCCTTGGTTAATTAAAGGAAAACCCGTTTGGATTCTTCTTCTTCTTCGTCGGCTTTTTCACTATTCTCTCTCCTCCTTTCATTATTTTTCAGTCGGTTAAAATGATGAGTGGCCTGCAAAACCTCAACACCGGTGGTGGTGGTGGTATAAATGTCTATCAAGATTTAAACTTTCAACCATCTTCTCTCTCTGTGGACTATCTTGAAAGGAGAGATTCGGGTGTGGAACAAGAGTGTGAAGGGCTTTACATGAAGCAGCAGCATGGTGGTGATGATGATCAGAGGATAAATGGGGGCCACACAAGGCTCTGTGCCAGAGGCCATTGGAGACCCCAAGAAGATGCCAGCCTCAAAGACCTTGTTGGCCATTATGGTCCTCAAAACTGGAACTTGATTGCTGAAAAACTCAAAGGAAGATCAGGTACTAATTAATTACTTCAACAACAAAAAAAAGTTTCAATCGTTTACTTGCGTTTATAATTAAAATTTAAGTAAACAAGGTTAAAAACATCAAGAAATGATTTTTATCCCATCTAAACAAATTTCAATGTACTTGTTACTTTTAAATTTTTTTTGTAAAAAGTGATTGATTAATTTAACTAATTAATTTGTTGGGTTAATTGGTAGGGAAAAGTTGCAGATTAAGGTGGTTTAATCAGCTAGATCCAAGGATAAACAGGAGGGCATTCAATAAGGAGGAAGAAGAAAGACTGTTGGGTTCACATAGAATGTATGGCAACAAATGGGCCGTGATTGCAAGGCTTTTCCCTGGGAGGACTGATAATGCAGTGAAAAACCATTGGCATGTGATCATGGCAAGGAAATACAGAGAGAGAAACTCTGTTTATAGAAGATCTAGAAAACCCTCTTCAATTTCTAGTACACCACAAGTACCAGTACCATCACCAAATAATTATATGGGATCATTTGTTGCTATGACCAGCAACAATAATGCATGCAGTGATTCAACTACTATCTCTAATAATAACACCAATAATAATAAAAATGATGAATATTCTGGTTCTGCCTCGACTTGCACTGATCTCTACCTCCATCATCCTGCTTCTTCAGCCAGTTTACTGCATCATGCATTTCTCTCTAGGTTTAGTCCTGTCCAACAGCATCAACTCTTGTTTGGCTCACTCATGGGTAATATTATTTATTTATTTATTTTAATTGAATGGTATATATGTGTTATCAATTTATTGGATAAAACTACGGGCAGTGGATGGAAAATACGAAACTGAGCATGAATGTATTTTTTTTTATTCAACTCGATCGATACATAAAAGAGTTGCATATGAGGTGTTGCATAAAAACAATTTTTAAATTTTCCTATACTAGATGTATAGAAAAGCTATATAAGCTAGCGTTTGTGATATTTTCTGTATATTTTTCCATCCAGTGCCCCTATCGTTATTTCGTTATGGTCTCTGATTATTTTACTGATAATATTTTTGTTGTGGGTTATAATTAAAATGTTGTAGGTTCATCATTTGGAGAAGAGGAAAATGGGGTGACAATGAGAGATGATGAGTTTTATGGCAGTACTGGGGTTGGTCGTAAAGTGGTGGATGATGAATCTGGTGGGCACTCAGAAGATTCAAACTCAGAGGTGGTTTCTGTATCTGCAACTGATTATCAGTCACTAGCCAAGACTAATCTCTACTACAATATGTATGATGGGGAAAATGAGATGAACAACAAAAAAAACAAAATGCATTTCATTGATTTCCTTGGAGTAGGGGCCACTTGAAGAGAGTAATTTTGTATACTCTTATTGATTTTCTTGTTGGGGATATCCTAGTTAGAGAGAGAAACTAGAAGATTGATAACTAAAAGAGAAGGACAAGTGATTGAACTTTTTTTTGGTGGAGCTTAAAGTTAAGAGCCATTAATGGAGTTTGTTGATGCATTCGAATCTGTGATTTGCAAGAAAAAAGTGGGCCGGGCCACTCAAGAAATGTCAATCATGTACAGAGTTAAACTGGGAATTAAAGGAAAAGGGGGTAAGAGAACAGAGAGTAGAGGAGAGGAGTGAGAGCTAGCTAGTTGTTTATGGAAATGAGTCATGACTAGTACAGTAGTACTAATAGCAGTAAATGCGTATGTATGCATGCATGTTTTTTAAAAAATAATTTATATATAAGGTAGCTTAGCTGGCTATTGTTTTGGACTTATTTAGCTTACGACTATATACTTCTGGGCCACTGGCTACCACATGTACGTATAATATTCTCTAAAATACTGACACTGAAGAGAGAAGTTATGTATCGAATACAATAATTGACATTATAATTGGACCGTGGATTCCAACTCTTATTTATTTTTACAAAACAACATGTTACTCACTTCATCCCCCCCTTTTGTCGAGTCCTTCTCTTATTTGCAGACAATCTCGACACCATTTTCTTGATATCAATCTCTGAATCCTTCTCATTTTCCTTCTTTTTCCGTCCACTTCTTGTGATCTTCGTCCCCATAGAAATGACTCGGACGACCTCGGAGGCATTGTACATACAAAGCAGATCAATGGCTTCCTAACTCCTCCTAGTAAATATAGAATGATGAGTTTTCTGGTTTCCAATTCTTTCTTCATATTGGCCTCTCTCTCGGTTTATTCAGGATACCCCTACACTACACTGTTTTCATACATACAAATATATATAATTGAAATAATCATTGTTTTGAACAAAAGTTGAGAGAAATAATTTCACAAGAAATACATCTTTTTCTGAAACTCAAATATTGGGTGTGACTAGTGAGGCTGGTTTGGTTCTGGAAAAACGAGAAGGGAAAGAAAGAAAAAATTAAATACTACTCCAGTACGTATAATGTTAAATCCACTGTCCAAATTTCGGGTTGGGGGGGCGTACGGTGCAATTGTACCGGACTAACGTCCGGTACACAGTGTAATTTTTTTTTTTTTTTTTTTTTTTTTGGTTTTTTTTTTCTATAATTATGAGAAAAAAAAATAAAAAATAATAGAGCAAGTTTGAACAAAAAACTGTAAAAGGAAGTATGTTTTTTATTAAAAAAACACTGTAAACAGTTTACAGTGTTTTTTTAATAAAAAACATACTTCCTTTTACAGTTTTTTGTTCAAACTTGCTCTATTATTTTTTATTTTTTTTTCTTATAATTGTAGAAAAAAAAAACCAAAAAAAAAAAAAAAAAAAAAAGGGGCACCGGACGTACCGGTCAATAAGGCACCGGACGCCCCCCCAATTACCAAATTTCCAGTACGTATTTTCGGTCCGTGTAAAAGGATTCGTAATGCAGGGGATCGCCAATCTTTAGACTCACTAGTCAATGAATTAGTCTGGCCCATCTTTTATGACTTTACCATCTTCCTCCTCCTTAGTCCTTGGTGTTTGTTTCAAATGATATTTATAGGCTTCGATTCTTAGTTCTAGTTGAATTTATATTATTCCATATGTTCTTAAAAGATTATTTTTTAGAAAAAAAAATTATTTATCGTTTATAATTTTTTAGGAGAATAAATTATTTAATATTCTATATCATCCCTATTTTCTCTCATTGTCCCAAGAAATTCTTTTCATTGTATTAATAGTTTTCAATTTCCCATAAAGGAGTAGTGATGAAATTTTAAATAAATTTTAATTGTTAAATGACTTTCTTAATTCATGTGTAAAAATCTTAAACGGCAATATTTTAGGAACGGAGGTAGTATTATTTTTCATAAATACAATTTATATCATTTTACCTTGATAAAAGAGTGCTATAATCAGGGAAGATTCATTAATTTTTTATTGAAGTTAAATAAAAAAAAACTTAAATTAATTATAATATTATTTATAAATTATAATAAATATTCATAATCTAAACTAAAAAAAAATTTAAATAAAAAATATTTAGATACAATTTAAAATTTTATTTTGGTTACTCGTCATAGTTCAATTTGAATGATTCTCCAAATTAATACTTAAAACCTCAAATCAAATTTACTTTCTATATTTAAATAAACTTTTTAATTAATTTCAAAGTATAAACCAATTTTAATATCTTTTTTAAGTTTCAAATAAGTCTCAATGTATCTTTTTTTTATTATTCCATTTTGTGGGGTTTAATTTGTTTATGATAATTATTTTATTTATCTTAAAAAAAGTAAAAATGAGAGTAGTTGTGACGCCCCCAAAATAGGTTCACACGACCCATTATGAGTCGCCAGATATCGCACTATAAAAATCAAATATAAACTTCATTTATACAACTGTTGAACTGTCATGCAGAGTACGACAACAGATAAGCTGTGAGTTTTAATACAAATATATATAACTCTCGTGGCGCCTTGACTACAAGACCTTACAATGGTACCTTACATAAAGGTACATTCAATAATTATTTTAAAAATTAAAATCTTTGGAAAATACTCAAGGAAACATTTGTACATGGGAGGCCATGCGTCAAGGTTATAATGATAGATATCATATGTCCACAGAATTATCCTTGGTTGACCCAAAAGTCCCCAAAGAAAAATAAGAAGATTACTATCATCTTCTTTTCAATGACGAGTCTACTCTTGACATATAATTATCTCCGTTGTATCCAAGTGAAAATTATATTTCAAATAAACTTCAAGATCATTTAGGTACGTAGTGCTCGTAGATATACTCAGCAAGTGAATGTGCACAACCCTGTCTTATGACAACACGAGGTTGTATGTCATTAGACATCTTGTATGATAGTGACAAAACACCTTTCCAAAGTTGGGTTCACTTCACCCTATTCGGTTCACCAAAATTAAATATCAAATGACGTATACAATACGACACATTTATCTAAAGTGCTAAACAAAATTATTTTCATAATATTTAGGGAGAACCTCAATAGTTATAGACCACTGTTCTATTCCCCAGTTATCCCCGCTTGACCCAGCTACACTCTTATTACCTGCAAGGAATTGTGAAGCAAAATGGTGAGCACAAATAGGCAGTAAAGAATATCGTGACTAAAGATAATTAAATTATCAATAGCATTCGTCAGTAATAAATCAGAGATTTAGAACATATGGTAGATGATAAAAAATTTTAACCATAGTTGTAGCGGAACGAGCAATACATTATAAGAGTCAAATAGACCATAAAGTCTATTATTTTCTCCACATTAAAAGTCCACCAACAATATGTTTTATCCCTATAACATCAATCAACAGTTCCTTTCCACAATCATATGAATCACTCATAATCATAATTGTGATTCTAAATTACTCTTCGCACCCAGGACGAAGATAATTTTCATCACCTATCTTTACTTGAAACATCAAAGATCATGGTTATATCAAATTACAGTTCCTCTTTATAATCATACTTAATAAATTCATCTTTGCACTACATGCCAAAGATATTCATTATCATTTCATCTTTGCACTACAGGCCAAAGACATACAATTGTATTTTAGAAGAGTCAAGTAGAGCATGATATCTCAGCGATAAAATATTAATAATAAACTTTTAAAATATTAATATTATAACAATATTTTAATCATTTCTTAAACTTATAAATAATTTATTTTAATTGTTTACACTTTACTAATTAATGCATTTAATCATCCTAAAATGTCAAACTCATAAGATTTGATCATCAATAACATAAATTCTCATCACAAATCTGCATATACTTTATTTAGGATTTCCAAGCCATAAAATCCTATTTTCCAAATTTGTTGCTTCACATAACATTTAATTTATTTACTCATAACTAGTTCATTTTTATGAAAAATACCAAATCAGTCCCAAAAATATTTTTTTTCTGAGATTTGGCAGAATATAGTCTCATATTAAACATATATTTCTCTCGAAATTTTAAAAATTCATTTACTATTTTTTATATGGCCAAAACTGCCGAATATTTAGACATTTTTTATAAACAGTACTTTTGTCCAAAAATTCTGAAATTTACATGGTATACTTCTATTACATACATGTACCCCCAATAAAAATTTTATCAATTTTGGAGTTAAGCACTAGGAGTTATAAGCGTTTACTTTTAAAATAGTCTTTTCCCATAAAATTCATAACTCTTAATCTATACATCCAAAAAGTGCTATTTTTGGACACAATATAGAAAACTCATCAAATTATCATTTCAAATTTTTTCAAAATTTTTTAGGGTCAGAAAAATTACGCAACTGCAAATGAATTTTCGTCCGCCATGCGGTAATCCACGTAGACAGATTATTTCAACAGAATAATAAATAATGAAATAATCGAAGAATTCACCATGCATGCGACAGACCGCACAAACAGATTATTCCCAACAGAATAAATAAAAAGATAGAACCAGGTCATGCGTAATCCGCACATACAAGATGTTCCAACAGAATAATGAAGAATGGAACCAGGTCATGAGTAATCCACACAGACAGGATATTTCGACAGAATAATAAAGAATGAAATAACAACAGAATTCACCAGGCATGCGATAGACCGCACAGACAGGTTATTCTAACAGAATAATAAAGAATAGAACCAGGTCATGCGTAATCCGCACAGATAGGATGTTCCAACAGAATAATAAAGAATAGAACCAGGTCGTGCGTAATCCGCACAGACAGGATGTTCCAACAGAATAATAAAGAATGGAATAACAACAGAATTCACCAGGCATGCGATAGACCGCACAGACAGGTTATTCCAACAGAATAATAAGAATGGAATAACAGAAGAATTTCACCATGTATGCGGTACTTCGCATAAACAGGTTATTCCAATAAAATAATAAAAAATTGAATAACAGAAGAATTTCACCATGTATGCAGTACTTCGTATAGACAGGTTATTCCAACATAATAATAAAGAATGGAATAACAATCCTTACGAGTATTGAAAGAAAATAACTCTCTTCATGAATATAAAAGAATAATACCCCTTACGAGTATTGAAAGAAAATAATTCTCTTCATGAATACGAAAGAAATAATACCCCTTACGAGTATTGAAAGAAAATAATTCTCTTCATGAATACGAAAGAAATAATACTCCTTACCTTAAAAAGAAGTGTATTTCGACAGGTAGGGCGTGGATATTTTTGAAGAAAACTTATACTGTTTTCTAAGCTCAAAACTTCTTAAAACTCTAAAAAAATACGCTCAAGATTATAGAAAAAGAATTCTCTAAATTTCTGGTGTGTTTTCAATTCTAACTAAGCATCCTATTTATAGAAGAATGGAAAGGATATTATGTAATAAAATATAATATATTCTATTTATATATATATATATATATTTATATATTTTATTTAAAATCTAATAAAACAAATAACTTTATAAAAGTATTCTGTTTTATATAAAAAAAATTTACTATGCAAATACTATGCATAATAAAATATAATATATTCTATTTATAATCTAATAAAATAAATAACTTTATAAAAGTATTCTGTTTTATATAAAAAAAAATTACTATACAAACACTATGCATGTAATATACAAACACTATGCATAATAAAATATATTATATTCTATTTATAATCAAATAAAATAAAATTTTATAAAAAGTAATCTGTTTTATATAAAAGAAATTCTGTTTTATTATATTTATAATAATAATAAAACAAAATCCATCATCATTATTATAATTCACACTATTAATCGACCAAGTCGTTCCCAGGAAAGATGAGGCTTTCCAATAAAGATTTCTCCATGTTGGCCAGTAATTAGGTGACTACACCTCTCTTTGACAGAACTTCTAGACATCGTTAATATTGTAAATAATAATATTAATAACTTTATTATCTCAATTATTGATTTAATAATATATAAAATATCGAAAATAATTGAATCAAATAACGTGAGATACTATGCAACAATTACTGTAGCAATAATTAAACAAAACTGAGTGACTTCTCACGTAAGCATCAATAATCAATACCGTGTGGTACTATGCAACCACGCGTATTACTGTACTTTTAACACCGGGTGTTTCAACAGTTAACGGTAAAACTTTCTCCGTTATTTTCATAAAAATATTTTTGTCGTTTTCTCAATTCGACAATAATTCTGTTGTGGGGTCCACCAATGATTGTGTCGTCGTACGGATATTCCCCGATAAAAAGAATATTCCTCGACCAATCGAATATTCTCAGACACAACGAATATTTTATAACAACTTGCTTACTTTGCAAAATTTCAAATATCACCCTTAACTTTAACCTTTTATCAATTTAACCATTTACGAAATAAAATAATAATTATAAGAAAATTGAATACTTTCATTTCATAATTTCGGGATCTCACAGTAGTACTATAATGATTTATTGTTGCTTTTTTTGGGGCTTATTGCTCTACAATTTGTGCTGCTTGTGCATTTATGAAAATGATTGATTGCTTGTTTAACCACTTAATTTTAATACTAGCAGTCAAATTTAAAAAAAATCATCAAATTAAAAGTATTAGAAGAAATCTTGAAAAATTAGCACTCATCTAACTTTTTCCTGTATGACTTAAGAAAAAAAAAAGATAAAGTTCTAATTTTTTTTATTCTAGTATCCTATCTTTATAGAAAACACAAGTACTTTCATTGAAACTCACATAAAGGAAAGAGGCAGAACTGTAGATAAAAATAATTTGACATAAATTCAATTTTCGACACAGCTGTATCATTTCATTTGAACACTAAAATTACCTGCTCATTCAATATTAAAAATAACAGTTGTACTCATCGGAAGTCCCCAACTTACAAGGCCACAACAAATTCAAATAAACTATAAAAAAAAATTCTAATTAGTTATCTCTTAAGTCCAAAATATAACAAATACATCAAATAAATTAAATAGGGTTTAACCCAAACTTCTCAACCAACAACAAATTTAAACAATCAACAAATTTTAAATTATCAAACAAAAAAAATCTTAATTTAGATACCTTCTAAGTTTGATTACTCTAATATGCACAAGATATAGTGCCATAATGAAGACGTAGAAAATGTTGTGACGGAGAATGGAGATGTAGAAGACAAAAATAAAATGATTCAATGTTGTCTGTACTTGTATTTAGATTATGAATGAATATTTTTTTGCTCCCTCTAAATTTAACATTTTCATTAATTTGTCTTCTTAAATTTATTCACTTATATATTTACCCCTACTCTTATACTAATAAAAAATATATATATTGTCCCCTTAATAGATCACTCTTAGATCTCTAGCTCCTACTTTCACAAAGAGTCTTATTTTAATTTTTAAAAATTTAAAATTAAATGTTGATTCGAATGTATCTTTGTTTTAAAGAGAATAATTTTTTATATCAACAGTATTTTTTTAATTGTGTAAACTACTCATAATTGTATTAAATATAATTAAATAAATTCACATCAATTAATTTTATGTACCGATCTTAAAAAATATATAAAATAATTCCCTATTTCAAAATATAATATCATTATTGACTTTTTCAAGTGAATTTAAATTATTTTCAAATTTAAAATTGATATTTTATTTTAGTAAATACAATAATAAATTATCTAAAATATATTATTAATTGTAAAATTTACTATTTTATAAATTGTCTCGATTCTAAATTTTAAATTATCTTTCTAGAATAATCGGAGTGAGAATGTTCTTATTTTGTGAAATAAAAGCGAGTAACTAATAAATAAATAAAAGTTTAACGGGTAGTAAATAAATAAGAAATTAATATTTTCATGACATTTTGATATTTTTTAATGAAAAATGTTGTTATAAATGTATAGTGACGATTTTTATGGTCATTATAGGATCTATAGTTATAATTTTCATATAACAATATTAAAAAATTATGTATAAATATCAATTTCTAATAAATAACGAGACGGGATGGTAAAGGCCGAACCCAAACAGGTCTCTAATAATGGTTGGAATGACAACTACTTAATAAACTACAGCGATAGTTGAATACAAACATGACAAAACAACGGTACAATAATGACTCGAGCGAATTAATGAAAGATTAGAAGTACAACCACCTCCAAAGATGTATATCAATATATATAGGGGTGTTCAACTAATTTTTATCGGACCGAATTGGATCGGTACAAAATTGAACCGAAATTAAAATTGTTTAAATTTTGATACCGATATCGGTATCGGTTGGATCGGTATACCGAACCGTATCGGTTTTTACCGAAAATTAATATAATTATTATTTTATTATTATTTTTATTATTATAATAATTATTTTATTATTTTTATTATTATAATCATTATTTTATTATTATTATTATTATTAAATTATTAATAATAAAAAAAATTAGAAAACCGGTATATACCGGTTCGGTTCGGTTTTTACCGAACCATAAAAATGCCGAACCGAAATCGGTATCGAAAAACCGGTACATATCGATTTTTTGTACCGAACCGGACCAACTCTTTTTTATACCGAACCGATAGGTTCGGTCGGGTTCGAAAAATCAAAAAAATTGATCGAAATGAAGAACCCTAAATATATATGGGGGACATATTAATAGTTAACGTGTGGTAAAATTAAGGTTATTATTATAATAAATCGTAGATGTTTATTTGATAATTCAACGGTTTAATAGAGTTTTTGTCTACAGTTTAATTTTCAGTATTATGTAGTTTAATACTGTGGAGAGGAGCATATATCTAGAACACATCTCTTTGTACAAGTCTCTCGTCCGCAGTACTAAATTACGGACGCTAAGTATGACCAATTAGGAAACAACGCCATTTTAAAGTAAGTCTCGTACGCAATATTTAACTGTTGATGTCAAATTTAATTTTTTTTATTTTAATTTTTTTCAAACTCCACAATATTAAATTGCACATGCCAAATAATTGAGATGGATTTCCTTTTAACATCTCTATATTATTGAGGAGGAAAATTCAAGAGTAATACTGAGAGATCTAATTTTTGATGAATCTATGATTCAAGTTTGTAACAAAAAAGAGGCATCTTTTAAAATTCACCCTCACCATCTGGAGTTGTTTATTTGACTTCCGTAGTTAGCAATTGATTCCGGAATTAATAGATTCAACAACTAAAGTAATTGAATTGCAGTATAAGATTGAGAAAAATCAAAAAATAGTGATTATCAAGAAATCAATTTAGGTTTTGAATCTAATATTATTGCTCAAGCTGAAACAGTTTAAAAGGAGGAAACTAAGTTTGCAGTGTTTGAATCCATAAAAATGGAAGAGACTAAGAAAGCTAAAAAAAATTGAATTTGGCATTCGCAGTTTAATACTACAGACGAGACTTATTTAAAAACGGTGTCATTTTCCAATTGATATACCTAGCGTCGGCAGTTTAATACCGTGGACGGTAGACTTGTATAAAAAAATGTATTTTGGACATATGCCCCGTCCGCAGTATTAAATTTCGTAATACTAGAAATTAAATTGCGGACGGGAGCTCTATCAAATCGTTGAATCATCAGATAGACGTCCATAATTTGTTGTAAGGAAAATCTTAATTTACCAACATTAGCTATGTATCAGTCCTCACATATATATATATATATATATATATATATATATATATATATATATAGGAGCCCTTCCATAGCAACCGGTTGCTGTGAGTACTGTGCAACACCCTCTTTTTGTACCGTTGATAAACTTATTGGAAGGCTGAGATGAAACATAAATATATCCCACCCGGCATAACTTGTACCGGCTTTTATTTTAATATGAGGACCCCACCATAGTCAACATGTTGTCAGTTTATACTAATAAATTAAATTTTTAATATTAAATAATATCCGACCGGGACAAGCTCATACGGCTGTAAAAAAAAAAATACAAACCAAGGACAAAATAAAATAGCAACAAACATATAAAATAAACAAAATAGCAAGGACAAGCCGGATGAGCTTGTCCCGATTTTTATATTTTTTTTACAGCCGTATGAGCTTGTCCCGGTTGGTAGTATTTTTTTTTAAACAGCCGTAAGAGTTTGAAGTGGTACATTTTTTTTAATTTTTTCCGGCCGGTACAGGCTCATACGGCTGGTACCTTTTTTTTAAAATTTTTTTTATTCTTTCTCAGCCGGTACAGGCTCATACGGCTGGTATTAAAAAATTGAAAAAAAAACGGCCGGTATAGCTTGTCACGGCTTGTATTAAAAAAATAAAAAAAATTATGTTATTCGAGCAACTCGCTGCTAAACAGAATCGAACTCGCAATCTCAAACTCCAAACTCACGTCATATGACCACCCGAGCACCACGGGCCTAGCTGTTAATTTTAGCCAAGGATTTGTCTTTACATTAAAACTTCACCATCCCCCAAACCGGTACAGGCTCATACGGCTGGTACCTTTTTTAAAATTTTTTTTTTATTCTTTCCCGGCCGGTACAGGCTTATACGGCTGGTATTAAAAAATTGAAAAAAAAACCCGGCCGGTATAGCTTGTCACGACTTGTATTAAAAAATAAAAAAAATTATGTTATTCAAGCAACTCGCTGCTAAACAGACTCGAACTCGCAACCTCAAACTCCAAACACACGTCATATGACCACCCGAGCACCACGGGCCTAGCTGCTAATTTCAGCCAAGGATTTGTCTTTACATTAAAACTTCACCATCCCCCAAAAATCTAAATTGTTGCATTATTATTATTATAGTACGATTTATTATTATTAACAAGTTTATATAATACATATGGGGGTTTGATATTTAGAAATAAGTTAATATCTATATTTATTAAGCAATGATTATTAGTAATAATTTTATATATTAAGCAATGAATTTATTATTAAGAAATGATTTTATACATTAATAAAACTAGTGAAGTATAATAATAATAATGTGATTATCGAATTTATAAAAGTAGTGAAGTATTATTATAATACTAATAATGTGATTATCAATATTATAAGTACAGATTATACCAATACAAGTACTGCATAAATATATCAAAAGAAATAGTACATATTACATGTTCATTTTCATAAAAAAAACATAGAATGATTAATACAACCGACGCCTATATCTCAGAGGCCGGAAGTAATCTTGCGGATTTCTTGTAGAGCTCCCATGCGACGCGGTAACGAAAGACTGTGACATCTTCCAAGGACCACTTCTCTTCAGAAATATTACCGTTGGCCCTAACGAAACAGTCAACATATTTGCAGACAAAAATACCACAGTCTGCGTTGTTGTGTTGTTTTGGTCGAATCTTTAATGTCTGCACAGTAGGATTACCGCTGGGCCACATACGCATCGGATTACCATTTCGCAAACAAAATGGTATCAAATGTACCTGCATGTACAAAGTAGTTGGTTAATAATTTTTTAATATAATAGGACATTATAAAATTAAAATATTTTAAAACTAAACATACCGCAACTTTAACGAATTCTGAGTACATTTCATGTAACTTAATATACTTAGTGTCATTGTAGTGCGGGTCAATTATGGTAACCATCCAATCTTCAACTGAGAATAGGAACAAGACAAAATGGTGTTGATTGGTACTACACACCGGCATGAATATGTATTTGCATTCGTGTAAAGGTGGACCAACATCTTGGTTAACATACGGATCGCAAAAACTCCATGCAGTATTCACGTTAGTTCATGGAACATAGCCCTGCCCAAGATGCATGAAGAATGAATTCATGAAACCAAATTGGGACCACCTTTGTATTCCCCGCGACCTGTAGTATTCCTCTTTATCTCGTAGCAACAACATATACGCGTCTATGACATGCTCGAATATCCAACTCCCAGGCCCTAAGGATTGCACTGCATTGTGTTCTAATTCATATAACTGGCGCGGATGTGATAAAGGATATAAATCCCCTTCTGGTGCCACCACATTTCCAAAAATATGTTTATTTACAAATGTCTCATTCCAATCTCTAAGTCTTTTGGATAGGGACCCTTTTGGTCCATAAGAGATGTCGTCTCCCGCATCTTGTACCTGATTGAGACCCAAATGTACATTATTATTATATAGCAATAATAGTTAAAACCATCACTATTAACATAACTATATATACCTCCTCGTAGGCTTGGAAGGTTGGAATGTAACACTCCTCGTAGTCTTGGGTGGTGGGAATGGAGCTCTCCTCGATTACTTGTGGGGTGGGTATGTAGCTCTCTTGTATAACATAATCAGTTTGTCTCCCAAGCCCTTCACTGAGTTGTGTGTATTGCGACTGTGGTCCAAAATTTGTGGGACCCCCTTGTCGAGGTATTTGTTTACCTCTAGCTTCGAAGTCGTATAGAGCGTATTGGAAATCCCAATTATTTTTTTATAGAACCAACTCGGGAGGCAGCTGAGTAAGTACTGAAAATTTATCAAGTAACGACTTTGCACTCTCAACCTGTCATGTAAGATAAACACAAACAAATATTATTAACAATAAATATGAATAAATGTAATATTAAGTATTTATTCCAATACATGATTTATTAAAGAAGAATATAATTTTATACCATTTGAATAAGGTGTTGTTGGTTGTAAATGGCTCGAGGCTCATAACAACTGTCGTGGTCGCTTGTCTGTCGAGGTCGGTGGATTTTCCAACGTGTAATTTTCCTATACCAGACCATGTAATCATCTATTGGGACATAATCAGCAACTTCAGTTTGTTGTCCTTCGAGATGATCCATGTATGCCTCCCACATCGAAATATATTCCCCTCTCAAGGCCATGCAATCCTCGACATCAATAAATTTAAACTTTTTCTCCTTCCTAAGGTCACCGTGGTTTTTGGCTGGTGATGGTATGCCTTGCATGAACCCGAACTGTCTCATCACACGATCCGACATCTGAAATTCCACAATATCAAAGTGGATCAAGGGGACCCCACCAGATCCCAACAACCTGCCTTCAAAATTAAATCCACTGATATCATCATCCCACACTATGTAAGGCCGCCAAACCACATCCCACATAGACTTAATATCTAACTCCCCTCGGTAAAATGACAAATGGTGATGGGGATTCTCACGTCTACCAGGGTAACTGTGGGTTCCAAAATAGGACCATGCTAAAGCCCTAGGTAACCATAAGGATGATTGTGGCCAAGGGTTTGGCTTTCCAATACTTACACGCTCATAAGCCCAAATTTGTAACAACGTAACACAACCATTAATGTATTTAACTCCTTTCCTAGTAGCAGTATATAAAGATCTGTACAAATATGCTAATACTGCCGCGCCCCAAGAGTAAGTTACACAATCTTTAGCGTTGGCAATAAAAGACATATATCGTGGGTGCAAACTATTTCTATTTCTATTAGGGAATAATATTGCCCCGCACAACCACAACATATATGCCTTTGTGTGTCGCCCTACAACATCTTTACTTGCATTCTCGGGACAATTATTAAAATGTTCGTGCAACCACACTAATGAAATTGCACTGCGTTTTTTTGAACTAAAATATTCACCAGCTAATTTATCTCCAAAACAATTCCTAAAATAATTCAAATTGGTGACAGCAAGGGGACCCGTTAAGGGCTTTCCCACCACCGGTAACCCAAAAATAAAGTGAACATCCTCTAACGTGATTGTTATTTCTCCACAGTTTAAATGAAAAGTATTGGTCTCCGGGCGCCATCTCTCGACTAAGGCAGATATCAGACCAAGATCAGTTTGGTGTACAACACCTTGATAACTAAATACTCCAAAACCACATTTATCTAAAAGGATTTTTTGTTCTTTTGTCAAACCCCACTGATTATATTTCTGATCAGTATATTGACTGGAGCTTAGTTTTCCCCTATCTCTCCCATGATATATGTCATTTGATACATGATCTTGTTGATCATGCAAAACACTTGGATCAATTGGCCCATATTCCCAGCTATCCATCTTTTACCTAAAAAATACTTCAATTCCAAAATAGTATTAAGATGCATGACAAAATCAAGTTGAAAGTAACATGCATTAAAAACTGAACAACATGCATGTAATAATATTAACATGCATTAAAAAATGTAATAATATTAACATGCATTAAAAACTAGTAAAAACAAAAACTATTAAAAACAAAAATAATAAGACTCGAACAGACTAAAAACAAAATTTAGTCAAATTTGGGTATGCACTGTTATGAAATTCACCATTGTCAAAAGTGAGACTGTCAAGTTATTCGAAGTTTGCAACTTATAGTGGTGCTTAGGATATGACAGTGGTTGTCAGTGACAGTTAGATTGTTAGATTTATTTCTTTTACTTTTATGTGATGATTTTACCTGTCTTAATTGTGCCAATACAATACTTCCGAGAAATCCATGCACATGTTTAAATGCATATCAAGTAAACTTCAAATGAATCTTTAACTAGTATAATAATATTTGAAAGCCCCTTGATTTTTATTTGAAGAAACACTTACTAACTCATCATATCAACAATTTTAAACCCCAATTTGTTTGTGCACATACATAATATTATAATATATAAAAATATATTCTTATTTTTGTAAAAATATGTCCAATTAGTCTAATTAATATATTAAAAATAAAATTACTTTTTAATAAAATATAAAGTGATCAGTATAAATCTTGCATTATTTTGTTGTTATTATACGAAATAAATACATGCATGGTATTATATCCCCTTTAATTCAGTAATAACATGCAGTGATAAAAAATAACAACAGAAACTATAAAAAACTGAACAAATAACAATAAATAAAAACTTACTTGTTGAAGTTTTTTGTTCCTCTCTTCCGAAATACTCCCTTTCTACTCTCTGTTATTTTTATTTTATCTAGCTTGGCAAGTGATCTTTAGTTTAACAAATTGTGTTCTCAATAGACGTTTAAATAAGCTCATGCAAATGTCCGGTACATGAATTAATTTAGGACCAAATTCAAACAAATGTCTCAGCTTTTTAGTTTACCGAGCTTGCAGGTATTCTTTCCCGAGGCGATGTGGCAGAAAAGTGGTCAAAAAAATATGGCAGTACATTTCCCGAGGCAATGTGGCAGTGTTCGGCTGGTACAGGCTTGACCGGCTGGCTATAAAAATAATATATATATTCCTCTCAAATTTCGTTCGGCCGGTAGTGGCTATAACGGCTGGAAAAATAAAAAATATATATATTATTAATAAAAACCGTTCGACCGGTAGAGGTTGTACCGGCTAGGAATAAATATATATTATTGCTATTAGCTAGACTCGAACACGCGACCTCAAGCTCCAAACATTCGTCATATGACCACCCGAGCACCACGGGCCTAGCTGTCATATCTTACCTTGGATTTGGATATATCGTAAAACATTCCATCTCCCCCCAAATTAAATTTCTCAATATTTTATTATAATTATTCGATTATTATTATTATTCTATTATTATTACGAATTGAGTATAAAGCCGTTCCATATTCTATCGGCTTATGTACTTTTAATTATTTTATTATCATTATTATTATTATTATTAATATTAATATTATTATTATTATAAACACTGTCCGGTGAATAAGTAGTCAAACATAATAATGCAACACTATGAGAATAGAACAAAGCTGACATTGATTTATTGGGAATAGTACATTAGGTTGACTTCTTGAGCATTAACCGCGACAAGCTGTACCGGCTGGTCTTTTTACCTTTAAATATTGTCTAGGAAGCTGCTATTTTCTCATGTTTATTCTGAGCACCCATCTTCTTATCCTTCCATAGAATTTGAAGTTGAAGTTCTGATCGAGCAAAATTCATCACTATTTCACAAGTAAGTTTTTCAAAATGTCATATAATACATCTGAATTTGTTAGTGAAGTTGAAAGTAATAAATCTGATATTGTTCTGTACGTTGGTCAATTATTTTGTACGTTGGAAGAGGTTGAATATTTTTATAGATCATATGCTCGCAAAAATGGATTCGAGATTAGAATTGCAACTAGTCATAAACATGCTAATACGAATGATATCAGATCTAGGCAGTATGTATGTAAGAAAGCCGGTACGCCAATTGTTGGGAAGAGTTTACCTGATGATGAAGATAGTAGTAATAAAATAACTAGACAAAGAGACTCTATAGGACGAACAATGTGCAAAGCTAGAATATATGTTGTCCACAATAAGAAAGAAGACAATTGGCGTATATCTACTGTAGAATTAGAGCACAATCATCACTTAGTGACCCCCACCAAAGTAGATTTGATCGAGACTCACAGAAATATTACTCCTGTTGCAAGAAATTTAATTAACACTTTAAATAAGTCCGGTATTGGTCCTAGTAAGATGATGAATGTTTTGAGCACAATGGGAGGTGGGTTGCAAAATGTTCCTTTTTCTACTGCTAATGTTGAGAATGTGGTGCGAGATTTAAGGCGTGATTCTGCAGATGAAAATGATGCACAAGCTGCTGTCAATCATTTGAACAAACTTGCATCCGGAAGTGCCAGCAGATTTTTTTTCCGAGTGAAACCTGGTGAAAACAACCGCATAGCTTGTATTTTGTGGGTTGACGCCCGATCAAGGTTTATGTATCAACAGTTCGGAGACGTTGTGACATTTGATAGTACATACTGGACAAATAAGTATGGCATGCCGTTTGTTCCATTTGCCGGGGTCAACCACCATTATCAGTCTATATTGTTTGAATTTGCATTGTTACGAGACGAAACAGAGGACACTTTCGTTTGGGTTTTACAGACATGGCTTGAAGCCATGGACTACAAGGCACCTACAACCATCATCACTGATCAAGACAGAGCCATGAGTAATGCTATTGCTACTGTACTTCCAACTAGTCATTATTTATTGTGTTCTTGGCATATTAGCAATAAATTTCCTGAAAAATTGCATCATGTTTATTATGCGCACCCATCGTTCAAAAATGATTTTAACAACTGTGTGTATAACTCATTGTCCATCGAGGAATTTGAAGAGCGTTGGCATATTCTGATAAGTTCCTATGAATTGTATACTAATGAATGGCTTGGAAGTTTGTATGATGTACGACAGAAATGGATTCCAGCATATACAAAGAGATATTTTGCCGCAGGAATGACTACCACTGGAAGAAGCGAGAGCATGAATGCCTTTTTGATGAGTATGTTAATGCATCAACAGGTATGCTATGTTTTGTACTGCAGAGTCAAAAGGCTGTAGAAAGACAGTTTATCAGGGAGAGGAAGGCCGACTACATAACAAAACATCGTAAAAGGATTATGGCACTCGGTTCATCTTTAGAAGTTCATGCTGCACAAGTGTACACAAAAGAGATGTTTAAACGTTTCCAACGTCAATTCGTCGATTCCATGAAATACAATGTTCATAAACTTAGTGAGATGTGTGACACTGATACTAAGGTTTATGCAGTGTATAATGCAGATGCAACTGAAAGTGGTGGAAGATATAAAGAAGTTGTCAACAATCGACAACTGGGATCGGTAACATGTAACTGCCAAATATTTTCTCACTCTGGTGAATTATGCAGGCACATCTTGAGATATTTCACAGCAAAGAGTAATTCACAAATACCAACCGACATGATCCTTCATCGGTGGACAAGAGACGCGAACAAAAGCAATGGTGAAGACTTACTCTTTAACTCCACATCTGCTGACTTCGAACAAAATCAAGTAATGCGCTACAATCATTTGATGGCTGATTACCAGGAGTTAGCGAGCAAAGCGGCTTGCTCAGTCCGAGGTTACAAAACTGTTCTTAAACTGAATGCACGAGGAAAAGAGTTGGTTGACCAGTATGATCCGGATGAGAATATTACTGAACTGGCAGATGACGACATTGATTGCACAGTTGTAGATCCAAATCATGATATGGGATACGATAATGACGATGAAGATGCAGAGGTGGAAGAAGAAGAGTTTTTGCCGCCTAATATTTCTCAAACAAAGTGCCGCAAAAAACAATCTAGATTCAAAAGTGCACTCGAGAAAATCATTCCATCTAAAACTCATCGAAAATGTGCAATTTGTGGCTTTGAAACCGACCACGATAAGCGAAATCACTATCGAGTGCTAGGGATTCCTGAGCCAAAAAAATAGGCATCGGTTGTATTAATAATTCTATGTTTTTTTTATGAAAATGAACATGTAATATGTACTATTTCTTTTGATATATTTATGCAGTACTAGTATTGGTATAATCTGTACTTATAATATTGATAATCACATTATTAGTATTATAATAATACTTCACTACTTTTATAAATTCGATAATCACATTATTATTATTATACTTCACTAGTTTTATTAATGTATAAAATCATTTCTTAATAATAAATTCATTGCTTAATATATAAAATCATTACTAATAATCATTGCTAAATAAATATAGATATTAACTTATTTCTAAATATCAAACCCCCATATGTATTATATAGACTTGTTAATAATAATAAATCGTACTATAATAATAATAATGCAACAATTTAGATTTTTGGGGGATGGTGAAGTTTTAATGTAAAGACAAATTCTTGTCTGAAATTAGCAGCTAGGCCCGTGGTGCTCGGGTGGTCATATGACGTGTGTTTGGAGTTTGAGGTTGCGAGTTCGAGTCTGTTTAGCAGCGAGTTGCTTGAATAACATAATTTTTTTTATTTTTTTAATACAAACCGCGACAAGCTATACCGGCCGATTTTTTTTTCCAATTTTTTAATACCAGCCGTATGGGCGTATACCGGCCGGGAAAGAATAAAAAAAAATTTAAAAAAAAGGTACCAGCCGTATGAGCCTGTACCGGTTTGGGGGATGGTGAAGTTTTAATGTAAAGACAAATCCTTGGCTGAAATTAACAGCTAGGCCCGTGGTACTCGGGTGGTCATATGACGTGAGTTTGGAGTTTAAGGTTGCGAGTTCGATTCTGTTTAGCAGCGAGTTGCTTGAATAACATAATTTTTTTTATTTTTTTAATACAAGCCGTGACAAGCTATACCGGCCGTTTTTTTTTTTCAATTTTTTAATACCAGCCGTATGAGCCTGTACCGGCTGGGAAAGAATAAAAAAAAAATTTTAAAAAAGGTACCAGCCGTATGAGCCTGTACCGGCCGGAAAAAATTAAAAAAAATGTACCACTTCAAACTCTTACGGCTGTTAAAAAAAAATACTACCAACCGGGACAAGCTCATACGGCTGTAAAAAAAAATATAAAAACCGGGACAAGCTCATCCGGCTTGTCCTTGCTATTTTGTTTATTTTATATGTTTGTTGCTATTTTATTTTGTCCTTGGTTTGTATTTTTTTTTTTACAGCCGTATGAGCTTGTCCCGGTCGGATATTATTTAATATTAAAAATTCAATTTATTGGTATAAACTGACAACATGTTGACTATGGTGGGGTCCTCATATTAAAATAAAAGTCGGTACAAGTTGTGCCGGGTGGGATATATTTATGTTTCATCTCAGCCTTCCAATAAGTTTATCAACGATACAAAAAGAGGGTGTTGCACAGTACTCACAGCAACCGGTTGCTATGGAAGGGCTCCCTATATATATATATATATATATATATATATATATTAAATCGGTGTTCGTTACTATTAGTAACAGACGATAAAAAAAATACTTGGCTTTTGCTACTAATAGTAACATAGGCTTATCAGAATGAGTTTGATTTTATCAATAAATGTTTAAGATTTATTAAACAGGGTTTAGAGTTTACAATTATGTATCCGCAACTTGTATTTTTTTTAACTTTAATAAACCCTAATCTTTGATTTCTAAATCCTAACCCCTAGTTAATAAATCTTAAATCTTGGTTAATAAGTCAAAATCTTATTCTACTTATTGTTCGCGAAGGTTAATTGATTTTTTTTACCGTCCTCTACAAACGTTTATTCTTGTTTTCAATAGTATAGATGAAGTAATTATGTATTGCAAGGATTCATAGTAAATAAATATTATCAATTAATAATATAAGAACTAACCTGAATTTTTCAATTTTAATATATAAGGCCAGCTAAAAGAGTATATAGAGCATAGGGGTATTATGGCTTGGGCCTTGAGCCTAACTCTCAGCTAAACAAAAAACAACAGGTTATATAGCAGGCCTTGAGCCTAACTCTCAGCTAGACTTGGCAAACGGGTAGGGCTGGCCCAAATCGATCGGTCTATTATCGGACCGGGCTAAAACTGTAAGGTTTTGCAAAAATCAAAGTAACAATCAAATTATAAAAATAGCGGAAACAAATTAAAATCAGGTTTTAAAATTTTTTACAAACCAATTATCCGGATCATCATTTATGCATATTATTAATTAAAATGAGTAACAAGAAGTTATGGAATTATACCCTTGTAGATACGAGCTTCCACATGCAGCTACGAGTTCACCTCCTGCTTCTCCGCGATCTCCTTGAATCCCCGGGTAGATTCCTTCCTTTGATCAATGTTAGCCACCCAAGTGTATGGCCCCTAGAGGTGATCCACCAAGGAAGAAGAATTTTTTAAGAAGAAGGGTATATTGGCTTAAACCCTAGTTTTTCCTATCTCTATAGAAAAAAGGGGGCATACTCTCCAACTATTGAAATCACGTATATATTTGATATCTGATATAAGACTCCTTTTATAAAAGATATCAGCTAACCCTATTTAATTAAAATAAGATATTATTTATTTAATTAAACTCCTTTAATTAAATAGGCTCCCTAATCTTATTGGGGATAATTAATTAAACTCCTTTAACTAATTTTGCCTCCTAATCCTATTAGGAATAAATGAGAATACTTATATTAAATTAGTTCCTAAACTCTTTTAGAAATTAAAATAATAATAATTGTAATAATATTAATACGACTCCTCTTTTTAATTTATATTTAAAATTTTTAAAATATTAAATAATAAATATTAAGCTATTTAATTTATTATATCACCATAGATTAAATTAAATATACTTAACATATTATTACGATTATGCCATTAACTTCTTAAATAATTATTCTTCCTTTTATGGTGTGACCCTTTAGGTTCTCCATATTAAGCCAGTTGTGAATAAATCAATTAGAACAATTATAATCTTATTTAAATAAATAAATTAAACTATTAATTTTTTTAAATAAATAATATTTATTCTACAATAGGGATAAGCCTCCCTAGCGATCGACTTTCAAGATAATATAGATTTTAACATTAATCATAAAAGAACATTTGAATAAATAGTTACCGTACAATTCAATCCTTCCACCGTGCAATGTCCCAATTAAATATAAGACATGAAATTACTGTCAAGTCTTATTTTTTTTAATTATATGTATTTCGATTCCTAAATGCACAATAGCTAATGAATGCAAATTAGAAACTACTTTTTAATTTCATTCCACCTTGGCCAAGGATTCCTGGGTTGTCATTTATCGAATCACATATGACATTTCTCTTCTTTTTACTAGAAGTGGTAGATTCTTTATTGATTATTCATTATCTCCATATATAATTTATTACACCCAAACATACCTTTTGATATACCCTAAGAGTCTTATGGAATAAGTCAAAGTGTAATTTATTATATATTAGATACTATGATAATTTCAAGTCTAAGGATCATTTGTACTACTATCACTACAAGAATTTCTATTGACACGCAAGTAAAACTCCATTAGGTATTCCTTAGCGACTCACGTTCAGTGAACTTATTCTCTACTAAGCACCTACATACTTGCTTTAGTGTTTCCACGCAAATAATCATGAGATCAATCATTCTCATCCAATGAGCAAGCAACGTACGTACCAATCTATCCGGATTCACTAATCCCCTTTTTAGTAATCCATTGTTTGGGAACATTTTATTTTTAAGCTATATAAGAATTTAGAGCTCATTAGCATGATCTTATCATGATTCTAAAAGTATTTCTTAAAATTATGAGTTTATCACATATCATAAAAAACAACTCTATGTAAATAATTAAATGCCTTTAAGAAATTGTTTTTTTATTAATAAATAAATAAAATTGATTACAAAGTATATGCTTTATCATCATATATGATTGACATGTATGCATACTACTTTCAAAAACGGCCCAAGTTTTGGTGGGCCAAAAAAATAAAGCCCAAAGCTCGCTTTTTGACGGGCGGGCCTGGACTGATTTATGATTTAATTTTGACACATTTTTGGGCCTAGCTCAAATGTGTTGGGTTGTTGCCGGACCGGACCATTGGCGAATCGGGCCAAAATGGCCTAAGTTTTGATGGGCTAAAAAATAAAGTCCAAAGTTCGCTTTTTAACGAGCGAACCGGACCAATCCGTGACTTGGGCTGACTTTGCCTGGTCTACTTTCAGCTAAACAAAAAAATATTATTTTGAAATAATAAGGGTTGATTTGATTAATGTGGTTAGTTATGGGTAAAATGGGCAAATATTTCAAATATGGAAGTGGTTATAAAATATTCATTTTATCGGAGAATATTCGTTTGGTCGTAGAATATTCTTACTGTCGGGGAATATTCGTATGACGGCGCAACCTTGTGTGGGCCCCATAACGAAAAAGTGATTGGATGAAGAAAACGACAAGTATAAGTTGTTTATAAATAACGACGTAGTTGTTACCGTTAATACTGTTGGAATACCCGGTGGTTAAAACACAGTAGCACACGGTATTGCACCAATTATTGATTCTTACGTAGGAAGGCATTACTCAATAATTGTTACAGTAGTTACTGTTCAATATTTTATTTTATTGATTCAATAATTGCTACATTGATATTTTATATTATTGTTGTTTCTATAATTGTCACTACACAGTATTTTCATTATCAGATCAATAATGCATATTATTTGAATAATATTATTAGATAACATTATTGGCAATGTCTAGAAAGTTCTGTCTAAGGAGATGTTTGGTCAACTAATTGCGCGTCAGTAAGGAGAAATCCTTATTGAAAATCCCCTCTTTCCTAGGAACTGTCTGGTTGTCAGTATTGTGATTCTGTAATATTATTTGTGAATAATTAATTATTGATTTATATGATAAGGAAAATATTCATTTTATAAGGATATAGATGAAGAAAATTTTTAATGTGACAATTGTTGAAAAATTATTATTTTATCTTTTTTGATAAATAATTCATTTAAATATATTATTATATTTTAATAATATAATAATGGTGATATTTTTACAATGAATGTGGGATATATGTGGAGGAGGAATATTTTTGTTACAATTAATGTTTAAAACATGTTAAACATGTCGGTGGACCCCATTTCTTGACTGAAATTGGTTTAAAGCCCGTAAAATCGTCAGTTTATGGATTTCGATCAACTTCTGCTTGGAATTTAGAAAAAGTTAAACTTCCAAAGTTGTAGAGAATGGAATTTACTATGGAAAGGACATGTGGTTCAATTTTTTTTGATAAAATGGCTATTTATTATGAATTATTGAAGTTCCGTTGTTCTGAAATAATTGGTTTTTGAAAGTTTTAATTATTTTTAATAACAAAAACGTTTTTTTTGTTTTAGTCATTATTTGGTGGCTGAATTCACATGGTCAAGGTAGGCTAAGGAAATTTTTATAAATATATTAATATTTTATTAAATTTTCTGCTTTAGTGTTCTAAGCATTTTTCTTTAAATAGGGTGCCTTAGGTTAGAATTGAAAATCACACCAATAATTAAAGTTTTCTATCCCTTTATCTCTTTATATTATCGAGCATATTCTTGTGAGTATTCGGTGCTAGTTCCCTTCAGCACTATATCCGGTATTCCAGCTAGAAGTACAGTCTTTTCAAGGTAAGGGATGTTATTTTTTTTAAAGGATATTATTTCTTCTAATATCATTATGCTGGATTATTGGTAAGATTTTTCTTGTGAAATTCTTGTCTTTTACTGTCGGGGTTACTATTTACATATACGACACTATTCACGTATACAACACTATTCACGAATATGATACTATTCACAGAAAAATTAAATTTTTATTTTTGTCCAAAATATCTATTGTGGATACTAGCTTTGATTGTATCCATGTTTTGATCATTCTTGAATTTTACTTCACTATGATTATTTATGAAGTATTTTTGAACTCGCATTATTTAAAGTACGAATCCATAATACTTGTTCTTTTGTTTCACTGGATTCGTTTTATTTAAAATATTTTTCATCATCCTCAGTCCTAAATGATGGTATTACTGAATATCTTTGGCCTGTAGTGCAAAGATGGTTGATTTTCTTATGAATATCTTTGGCCCGTAGTGCAAAGATGTACAGGTGTTGAGATGAACATGACCGACTGATGAATATCTTTGGCCTGTAGTGCAAAGATGAATATTTGATTCAAGATGAATATTGGTTGATGTTACAGGGATAAATATTGATGATGGACTTTTAAATTCATAGATTATAGTAGATTTCATTCTCTACGTAACCCTTCTAAGAATTATTATTTCCGCTGCGAATATTAATCTGAAACTTGTTGTCTATTCCAAAGATTGACTTCAGAACTCGATACGGGCATTATGAATTTTTAGTCATGTCTTTTGGATTGACTAATGCTCCTGCAGCTTTTATGTATATGATGGACCGAGTATTCAAGGACTATTTGGATCTGTTCGTTTTTGTCTTTATTGATGACATTCTCATATATTCCAAAAGCCGTGAAGATCATGGGCACCATTTGAAGCTGGTACTCCAAAGGCTTTGTGAAAACAAGCTATATGCCAAGTTAAAGGAATGCGAATTCTGGCTTGAGGAGTAGCATTCCTTGGGCACGTGGTGTTAAAACATGGAGTATCTGTTGACCCGGTGAAGATTGAAGCAATACAAAGTTGGGAGAAACCAAAATCGGTAACCGAAGTACGTAGTTTTTTGGGCTTAGCTGGTTATTATCGGAGATTCGTGGAAGGATTTTCTCGAATCACTACTCCGTTAACTCAGCTGACTCGGAAAGATACAAAATTCGTATGGAGCGAGGAATGCGAGAAGCGTTTTCAAGAGCTCAAGAGGAGACTCATTTCGGCACCTGTTCTGACAATACCATCTGGTTTGGATGGATTTGTTATCTACAACGATGCTTCAGGAAAAGGGTTAGGATGTGTTCTCATGCAACGTGGAAAAGTCATAGCCTATGCTTCGCGATAACTTAAAGAATATGAGAGGAATTATCCTACTCATGATCTAGAGTTGGCAGCAGTCGTTTTCGCCCTAAAGATCTGGAGGCACTATCTATATGGAGAGAAAGTGGAGATATATTCAAACCATAAATGCCTCAAATATTTCTTCACCCAAAAGGAACTCAACATGCGACAACGACGTTGGCTCGAAGTGTTAAAAGATTATGATCACACCATTCAATACCATCCTGGAAAAACAAACGAGATAGTTGACGCGTTGAGTAGAAGATCATATGCAGGAACGAGTGCGATGATGTCAAGTATACGCATAGAACCAACTTTAATCGATGAAGTTAAAGTTGCTCAAGCCACAGACCCAGAGCTGATGCGTATGAAGAAGAAAGTACAAGAGGGTGCTATTCTAGAAGTAAGAATCGATGAAGAAGGAATACTTCGAGTCAACTCCAGACTTTGTATTCCCAACGATTCTGATTTAAAGAACAAGATCATGACGAGGCACATAATACACCATTTGCAATCCATCCTGGAAGTACCAAAATGTATCGTGATATTCGACATACATTTTGGTGGAACAATATGAAGAGAGAGATCGAGAAGTTTGTCTCGAGGTGTTTAACTTGTCAACGTGTAAAGGCGGAGCATCAAGTGCCTAAGGGTCCATTTCAACCACTTGAGATTTTGAAATGGAAGTGGGAACACATTACCATAGATTTCGTTACGAGTCTTCCCACAGTTTCTCAAGACATAAATGGTATTTGGGTTATTGTTGATAGATTAACCAAGTCTGCTCATTTCTTACCGATACGGAAAACTTGTTCCCTTGAACGTCTTGCTCATATGTATGTAAATGAGATTGTGAAATTGCATGGCATGCCAGTATCCATAGTTTCAGATCGTGACCCAAAATTCACTTCACGATTTTGGGTTAGCATGCAAAAAACTATGGACACGGATTTACGATTCAGTTCGGCATACCATCCTCAAACGGACGGACAATCAGAGAGGACTATTCAAACTCTTGAAGATCTATTAAGACTCTGTGTCCTAGATTTCAAAGGGAGTTGGGATAAGTATTTATAATTGGTGGAATTCTCCTACAACAACAATTATCAAGCAAGTATAGATGTGGCTCCATTCGAAGCATTGTATAGACGAAAGTGTCGCTCTCCAATATGTTGGGATGAGGTGGGTGAAACAACATTGTTGGGACCCGAGTTGGTACGTATAACTACGAAAAAGATCCAAATGATTTGACAACGTATACAAACTGCTCAAGATTGACAAAAGAGTTATGCGGATCTTCATCGAAAGGACGTGGAATTTAGTATTGGGGATCATGTATTGTTGCGTGTTGCCCCATGGAAGGGAGTTACAAGATTCGGGAAGAGAGGAAAGCTCAATCCACGATTTATTGGTCCATTTCAGATTCTTGACCGAGTATGAAATGTAGCCTATAGACTTGCGTTACCTCCAAGTATGTCTCGTGTTCATAATGTTTTTCATATATCTGTGCTTCGTAAATATGTGAAAGACCCGAACAACATTATTGAGTTAGAACCGAATGAGATAGTCGAAGACTTAACGTACGAGGAGGTACCTGTCAAGATCTTGGATAGGAAGGAGCATGTCTTACGTACAAAGGTCATTCCACAAGTTAAAGTTTTGTGGAGAAACCATGCTATTGAAGAAATGACCTGGGAGTTGGAAACGGAAATGAAAGCGAGGTATCCTCACCTTTTCGAAACACTAGGTACGTACGTCAATTTCGAGGACGAAATTTCATAAGGAGGGGAGGTTGTAAGACCCGAACTTATTATAAATAAAATTAAATTTCCTCTATTTATTATTTTGAAATAGTAAGGGTTGATTTGATTAATGTGATTAGTTATGGGTAAAATGCATAAATATTTCAAATATGCAAGTGGTTATAAAATATTCATTTTGTCGGAGAATATTCGTTTGGTCGTGGAATATTCTTACTGTCGGAGAATATTCGTACGACGGCGCAGCCTTGTGTGGGCCACATAACGGAAAGCAATTGGATGAAGAAAATGACAAGTATAAGTTGTTTATAAATAACGGCGTAGTTGTTACCGTTAATACTGTTGGAATACCCATTGGTTAAAACACAGTAGCACACGGTATTGCACCAATTATTGATTCTTACGTAGAAAGGCATTACTCAATAATTGTTATAGTAGTTACTGTTCAATATTTTATTTTATTAATTCAATAATTGCTACGTTGATATTTTATATTATTGTTGTTTCAATAATTGTCATTGCACAGTATTTTCATTATTAGATCAATAATTTATATTATTTGAATAATATTATTAGATAACATTATTGGAAATGTCTAGAAAGTTCTGTCTAAGAAAAGGTTTGGTCACCTAATTGCGTGCCAGTAAGGAGAAATCCTTATTGAAAAGCCCCATCTTTCCTAGGAACTGCCTGGTTGTCAGTATTGTAATTATGTAATATTATTTGTGAATAATTAATTATTAATTTATATGATAAGAAAAATATTCATTTTATATGGATATAGATGGAGAAAATTTTTAATGTGACAATTGTTAAAAAAATGTTATTTTATTTTTTCTGATAAATAATTTATTTAAATATATTATTATATTTTAATAATATAATAATGGTGATATTTTTACAATGAATGTGGGATATATGAGTATACGAGGAGAAGGAGTATTTTTATTACAATTAATGTTTAAAACATGTTAAACATGTCGGTGGACCCCATTTTTTGACTGAAATTGGTTTAAAGCCCGTAAAATCGTCTGTTTATGGATTTCGGTCAACTTCTGCTTGAAATTTGGAAAAACTTAAACTTACAAAGTTGTAGAGAATGGAATTTCCTATGAAAAGGACATGTGGTTCGAATTTTTCTGATAAAAGGGCTATTTATTATTAATTATTGAAGTTTCGTTATTCCGAAATAATTGATTTTTAAAAGTTTTAATTATTTTTAATAACAAAAATGTTTTTTTTGTTTTTGTCATTATTTGGTGGCTGAATTCAGATGGTCAAGGTAGGCTAAGGAAAATTTTATAAATATATGGTAGGCTGAATTCTGTTTTGGCGTTCTATGCATTTTTCTATAAATAAGGTGCTTAGGTTATAATTGAAAATCACACCAGAAACTGAAGTTTTCTCTCTCTTTCTCTCTCTATATTATCGAATGTATTCTTGTGAGTATTTTGATACTTTGAGTGTTGCTATACGGTGCAAGTTTCTTTCAGCACTATATCCGGTATTTCAGCTAGAAGTACAGTCTTTTCAAGGTAAGAGATGTTATTTTTTTTTAAATGATATTATTTCTTCTAATATCATTATGCTGGATTATTGGTAAGATTTTTCTTGTGAATTTTTTGTCTTTTAGTGTCGGGGTTACTATTCACGTATACGGCACTATTCACGAATACGACACTAATCACAGAAAAATTAAATTTTCGTTTTTGTCAAAAATATCTATTGTGGATACTAGCTTTGATTGTAACCATGTTTTGATCATTCTTGAATCTTACTTCACTATGATTATTTATGAAGTATTTTTGAACTCGGATTGTTTAAAATACGAATCCATAATACTTGTTCTTTTGTTACACTGGATTCGTTTTCTTCAAAATATTTTTCATCATCTTCAGTCCTAAATGATGGTATTACTGAATATCTTTGGTCTGTAGTGCAAAGATGGTTGATTTTCTTATGAATATATTTGGCCCGTAGTGCAAAGATGTACATGTGTTGAGATGAACATGACCGACTGATGAATATCTTTGGCCTGTAGTGCAAAGATGAATATTTGATTCAAGATAAATATTGGTTGATGTTACAGGGATAAAATATTGATGATGAACTTTTAAATTCATAGATTATAGTAAATTTCATTCTCTACGTAACTCTTTTATGAATTATTATTTCCGCTGCGAATATTGATCTGAAATTTATTGTCTATTGTATTTTATCAGATTTTTTTTCTGTTGAAGACTAACGATAATTTGTTCTATATTATCTTAGTCATGATATTCTTTACTGTGCTAGTTGAGCTCACCATTTTCCTTTTTGTTCCATTTTTCTTCTCAGGAGGCGAGAATGTAGGGAGTTCTAGTCGGGGTGTGGAATGATGATTCTAGAAACTTGTTTTAGTAGTCCTCATCATTATTATAAAATAATGTACCAATAATTATAATGAGAACTTATTTGGGTGTGAATATTGTCTAGACGACAATATTTGTATTTAAACTCATAGTTTTTATGTTGTATTAATAAAGTTGTAGTTGTTTCTGTACCATGTTATTGACGACTCAAAATGGATGATGTATGCCTATTTTGGGGGCGTCACAGTTGATGTGACATACTTCACTTCAGTTTTTATTGTAGGGTCGAACTATCGAAGACTACATTAAAATAATTAGTTAATTAATATGCTGAGGTGAAGTATACCACATCAGCAATTTATAAAACATTTATAAAATAATTTATGTTTATAGTATTACTCATTTAAAAATTGAATACGTACAATAGTTGGCTAGTGATGTTTCCTACCAATACTTTGACATGTTCTCATAATATACTCCATCTGTTCTAAATTTTAAAATTATTATTAATTTTTAAAAATTTATTTAATACATAATTAAACTTGAGATAATTTATTAAATAATATTAAAAAAATAAATATTACAATGAATAATATTTTTAGATAGTTTACAATATTTATAATTGTATTACAATGAGTAGTATTTTTGAATTTAAAAATATTTTAACTAGACTTTAAAAGGTCAATAATTATCTTATATTTTAACATAAGAAATAATTTTGTCTTAAAAAATCTTTTAATTCTAAATGCCTAAACTCCATTTCTATCAACCGGTGAAAATATCATTTGTAATCACATTTAAAACCATATATCAACTTAGCTACATGATCCGGGAGCAGAGGATGTTACGCTCAAAAGATAGTTTTGGTAATCTCCCCTTATGGTTCAAACATGTGACGGGCTACATTTATTGTGAATTAATTTTGATTAATTAAATGCTTCACCATGGCTCAACGATTCATGCTAAATTTAAATTCTCTACTACTCCCTCCGTCCCAAATTAATTGTTCAGTTTTGACTTTTTAAAGTCAAATTGACCATTTTTAAAACTAATATTTTTACTATTTTTGTTAAAATATAGGTAAAGAGATTATAACCAAAAGAAAGTATATACAATTTATTACTAATCCTAATTTTTATAATTTTAGAAATATATTTATATATGCTTAATTATTAATTCTAAAAATAGTCAGTTTGACTTAAAAAAGTCAAAACTGAGCAGTTAATTTGGGACGGAGGGAGTAGTATTTAACTCAAAATTACATATTAAATTTAAAATTAATGTAATTCATTTAAATTTTAAAAATAATAAATTCTATAATACATATAGTTTGTCATTCACCTTTTGTTTTCTTTTAATTAATATTCCCTTTGTCTCGCGAGAGTTTTGTTTCCAAATTTTAAAAATATTAAGAATGGTTCATGTTTATTCTTAAATAATAAGGTGATAGTTAAGCGACGATGACATAATAATAAAATTATAATAATAAATTTGAAAAAATTATGTTATTTTATTCTCCTTTTGTTTTATATTATTTGATTTGATCATTGTTGATTTTTTAAAGTCAACTTAAGAGAGATTTTTAAACTCAAAATTGACATAAATTCTTTTAATATTAATCAATATAATGATAAATATTACGATTTATTTAAAAAGTATTACTCATCGTAAAAATCAATATTAATCATATAATTTGAAATTGAGAAAGTAGTATAAGTATTTTGTGGGGTTTTTTTTAACTACTCCTTCCTATTCAGATTAAATGATATTTTAGAGTTAAGCACACTTATGAAGAAATAACACAATGTCTTTTATGTCCCTAATTAATTATTTTCTCTCCATAGTTATCTCTTCTCATTCTCCACAATTGTCCCTAATTAATTATTTCTCTTTCTATAATTTTACATAAAGATTCCAAAACGACACTTATATAGAATAAAATTAAACTCCCTAAAACGTCATTTAATCTGAATAAGAGGGAGTAATAACAATCTTTTTTTGTGAAATAGGCGGAGTTCCTGTTGATGAAATGGAACACGTAACACGCACGTGTGTGTATATGAAAAATCAAAGTCAACCAGAGGTAATTAAAGTCATTCATGGCACCAAATAACCACACCAAATTGATACTAACACTAAACAAGTAGTAGTAATTAATATATACTCCTTCCGTCCTTTTTTTAGAGAAATATTTTTATCTTTTAATATTTGTCTTTTGATAATTTTAATTAAGTATTAATTATTTAATTTTTAATATTATTTTTTCAAGTAATATTAAATATAATTTTAGTTTTTTTACTTAATAAATAATATTATTTTTTTTAATATAAAAATAATATAGACAATTAATATTATATTTAATGCTATATAATTATTGATATCTGTAATCTATATTATGCATTGACAGATGAATGGATGTTACTAGTAACTAATAAATGCTTGATCTCCATATAAATATAAAGTAGAAGCTAGCACAGCACCGAACCATCCAGGCATCCGTGGGTCAATTCATATATATATATATATATATATATATATATATATATATATATATATATATATATATATATTCTTGCTCACCTAGCTGCCTGCCTTGTCTATTCCAAGATCCATCCATCCATCCATCCATCCATCCGTCCGTCCGTCTAAACATGGAAGCGAAGGCAATTGGTGGAATAATGATAATGACACTCTTATTCCTTCTTCACTCTTTCACCATTCTCCACTCGGCTGCAGCCCTGGTGGAAGTCAACGATTACGACAGCCCTGGACCAAATCGAGGCCATGATCCCCCAACCTCAACTCCAGTTCCAGTTCCAACTCCTGCTCCAACTCCAACTCCAACTCCAACTCCAACTCCAACTCCATCAAAATCAGGTGACAATGCTAAGCCAGGAGGACCCAATACCCGCCATGGTCACAGCCCTCCAACTGCTTGAGGCCTATATATATATATATTCCAAACATTAATAAATAAATGTATACAACTTATGCCAATTATTTAAGTTGAGAGATGCAATCAAAAACTTATTTTGTTACAATGATGGGATCATAAGTAGGTGTTATATATATTGGAATTTGTTCTTGAATGACATTCGAACCGACTGTTACAAATAGCATCGGTTCTGACTATATATGACATAATAATATACTAATTGTTATGATAAATTTAATTAATGATATTGTGGTGTGAATTTATATTACACCATTAGTACGAGGCTTTTTTTTTTCCTGCTGCTTAATTGTTGAGATCATGACTTGTATTTTTATTATTGTGAGATTCTTATATATATATATATATATATATATATATATACATATAGGGTAATCATCCGTAGCAAACGTTTGCTACGGACACTGTTCAGCAAACAAGCTCCCATCCGTTGATCTAGACATTTAATGGCTTAGATTGGTCAAAAATTCCACCTGCCGCTACAGCTTGTAGCGGCAGTCCCTTTTCCATTTTGCCTTTAGCCTTTTTACATTACTGCCCCTACCATTTTAATACACGCCTGCCGCTAAAAAGTGATAGGTACGTGGTACGTTCCATAGCTAAAAAGTGATACATTAGGTATTTTTATATAAGTGATTAAGTTCTTATAGTTGGGAACTCTTAGAATCTAAATGTAATAAAACTAAGTTTTATAGAATATTTTTAATTGAATCAACAAGTAGATTGTTTTATAAATATTTTAGTACAAATATAATGTTAGACATCCAATACTAGGGTATAATATTAAAACTTATGCAAACATAGTTAGACAACAAGCAAGTAACAATACGTGGTTCGCTAGATATATGAAAGTATCTGGTAGCTCTGGTTAACATATAGAGGTAAAAAATAATATAAGGTGGATCCATTCCTCCAAAAAGAGATTAGTACACAAAAACTTTGTGTTACTTTTGGGTTTTGAAGTTTTTTCTCCTTTCATAAAAGTTATTATTGTAATTCATGCATATATTTTTATGAAAAATACCTGCATAGTGTTGAGTCCCAGAAGAACTTGTACATCAAAGAGAAGATAAATTTATATAAAGGAATATAATTTGATTGAATGTAAACGTTGAAATCTGAAAATCAGTTTCATATTTTAAGGTCTATTGCGTGGGCTATATCTCTTAATCCAATCACTGAATCGTTATAATTTTTGGATATGTTATACATATATTATCTGAGAATATGTTCACCAATTTTGAACAATTAAATATTAATGTACGATTTGTTATGAATTTTAAGAAGTGGTTGGTGTCGGATTTTTCAAACAAATTTTCAACAAGTTTTAATATTTAAAAATATACTCCCTCCGTCCCATATTAGACTTACTAATTTCCTTTTTAGGACGTTACCAAATAAATGTCCTATTTATATATTAGTAATTATTTTTATCTTATTTTTTCACTTATACCCTCATAATCTTTTTAGTCAACTTTTGTTGAAAACTTAAGAAATGATAAAAAAAATTACATTGAGAAATGGTGTATTGCTATACTACATTCTTTTTCATATACTTATTGGAATGTGAGAATAACAACAAAAATGATAGTAGCCTGAAATTAATACCAACAAATGTGGAGAGTTTGCATTTATAGGCATGTGGATGTAATTAGTGGGTTTGGAGAGAGAAATATAGGAATGTGAGAATAACAATAAAAAAATTTAGAGAATTCATGTGGAAACTAGCAAGGAATAATTAATGTTGGGGTTGAATGGATACTTCAATTAACAAGTAATTTAGAAGGGGCAATTTAGGTAAAAAAATTATATTATTAATTAGTGTGCCAAAACCAATTAGGACGTTTAATACGAGATGGAAGGATTATAACTTAATGATTTTAAATCCGATTTGGGTGACTCTTGAGGGTAAATTGGAATATTTGACGTCTAGTTCTGTTAAAATTAATTAAATTGAAAAATTATTATAAAATCAAATTGATACGAGTTATACAATGGCGGACAAAGGTCTTAAAAATAAATTGTCGTATTAATATTAATTAAAGGCACCTTGAATGAATTATGAATTATTTTGAAATTATTAGTTTGGATTATATTTAATTCGAGGTGAATATGTTTAAGCGGTGAATAACATTTCGTATTTGATAACGTTGGCATTTTAGGGTAAAATTTTGTGAAGTGTGCTATAAGTGGTTTTGAGTATCAAGTACGGATTATGTACTCCGCTCCTTTGATTATTGTTGTATTTTATATATCTCGTGATATCTCGTCATTCTTTACTTTTTTTCTTCTATTTTTGTTGGCACTCCACACTGTTGAATAGAAGTTTGATATTTGATACATCGACTTTATTATGTAATTTGAAATATTTTTCTTCTATTATAATTTGAACATAGTTCATATTTCTTCAGCGATACTACCATTATGTTGATTTGTTTGTACTGCTAACCATTTAGAATTTGGGTACTCGCTTAATTGTTCCGTTTCTAGTCAAATCCTTATTTTGCTTTGGTTTGGTCTAGATATTATGAACATATTTTGTAATCTTTTAAATTTGTTCTTCATGCATAGAACTTTATTGATCTTTGTAGAGCGGTACATGTTTCATTACTTTGGATGTATTTTGCCTATGATTTGATTTGGTTCAACTTGTATGTTTAGAACCTTTTATTGGTATTATATCGCATATGTTGTGACATCGTATCTTTGAAAAATAAGTGATATCTAAGTTATAACTTATAATCACCTATACTATCGGCATGTCCACTTGGTAGTTGGTCTCAAGGCATTCTGTGGCGGTGTGATCAATCCAAAGTGTACCATTTTGTATGTTTGATATGGGTGAGCTTTGGCCATTTGATATGTTTGTTCAGGATGAGTATGGGTCGACCCTAGTTTTCTATTATGTTTTGCAGATTGGTGATGTTTGTGCTAGAGACACCTTCTGATTTGCATGCATTTGAACTCGCAATCCGATATCCGATATATGATTTGCCTGTGTGGCATTATTTTGACTTGCCTGTGTGGCAAGTCATATTTATGTTTTGTTCTTATTTCAGTATGAAATAATCACTTAGCCACTATGATTTAGCCTTCTGGCTTTTTTCGTTAATTATGTTGATTTAGATATATATTTTATTCATACTTTAGTGATTATATTATCATCGGTATTTATGTTAAAGACTCTGTTCAGTATTTTTTTCAGTTGAACCCGTATCGTAGTTGTGCATCTTTTGTATATCTTTATCCGTACTAGACAATTGGCTCATGCTGTATTTTTCTTGCAGGGGCGATTTAGGGCTTTGTGTGATGAGAACTACCATTGACCTAATAGGTTTATTTGATTTTAGGTTTTGATTATTGTGAAAATTTTTGGAGAATTGTTTTTAATTCGAAATTTATGGATTATAAATTATTAGATATTTGAAGTTATTAGTGCCTTGTCTACTATTTTTTAGGTTTGTTACAATCTATGTATTTGTATATGTAAATATATAAATACATAGTATATAATTTAAGATAATATTTAGAAGATTTAGTTCAAATTATAATAAAACTCTAGAAATTTAAATTTTAAATTACGAACTCTACAATTCATAAGCCTGTGATAACCGAATAATTCATAACTTTTCAAAAACACAGGTGAGCAGCAAACGCCCTTCTAACTGTGCTTACATAACACAACGAACAACCCTTTATTTTAGCGATAAGATTATCAGTTTGTGTGAAATAGGCATGTATAAATGAACTGTCTTCATTTTTCAATTCAAATATTTCCACCACTAGGATGATTTGAAGGACATTCACATCCCAACCGATAATTGTTTTCTAGAGAGTTAGCAAATGATTCCACAAAATGAATAAAACAAATAGGAAACCAATTGATATACAAGAGATCCCAACCAGAAATTACAAAAAAAAACTCTCCAATAGTCAAATGAAAGAATCAATAATTTCTTTACCACAGTTTGTTTATGGAAGTATGTATTTGCTCAAAGATATAAGGTGAACCTCTTTCAAACACAAAATCTTTCAGTGATGTTTGCCAACGGAATAAAAGATGTAGGACAATAACAATCAAGAACAATAGCAAACCTGGCCCCCTGCATCTTTAGCAAAGGTCACTTCTTCTGACCAATTGTCCTCACTAACAACCCTTCCGCAAAAAGAGCAGCATCTGAGAAAATATACAATCATAGCTCTCGTTACTAATGCACAAAAAAATCATACCTCTCCCACGAAAATAAATATTCTCCATCGTATATAAGAGTATATACACACACACACTAAGACACCCAAACTATGCTTAGATTAATTCTACGAGGATAAAAAATAATCACAAGCAAGAACAGATAAGAGTCCCTCACAGTTTGCCATCAGCAATTTCAGGACGATCAATATGTACCGCACAACTTTGACACCATAACCCTTTTGACCTGAAATATATCAGATTACAAACTCTGATTAAATGAAGAATATATCAGATTACAAACTCTGATTAATATGTCAGAGCTAAGGAGACGGTTGAGTTCTACTGAATTGCTCCAAAACCGATAGAAGAGTGTGGCGTCCCAGTTGCAGAGGAGAGAGGGTGTGGGGTTTTGGTGCTTAGGATGTTGAACATAGAGATGAAGAAATCGACGGTAGTTTATGTAATCTACTGCCGGTATCAATTTGTGTTTGGTCAATAAAAAAATACTTAAACTAATAAAAAGTAAAAAGTGATCAATACTAAAAAAAAAATCACTTATTTCATTTGTAACTTATTTAAAAGTGAAAATTTTGAGAAGTATAAAAGGAGCAATGCGTATAATTATTAAAATAAACATAGATGGATTAATAATATATTATGTCAAACTTTATTATTAATTAAATTAAATTTGACAAATAATGAGAAACTCTAAATTGTGCATTTGTATTTTTCATAAATAACAATTACAAACCGTTTTAAAAATTTAATTACCAAACACTTTCTATTTATTAAACTAATTATAAACAATTTAAAACACCATTTAAGTCAATTATGCGGATAAGAACTTAAACTTAAATGTCGTGTCAATGAGAATTTGACTATTTTATGCTTAAAGATAAATGATTTCTTTTTACTATATAAGCTCGATCGAGCTTATATTATTACAATGTTATTTATGCAAAATTGAATAAATTCGAGCTTAACCTTGATATACATTCCACTCTAATATTATTTATGGCCAACAATTCAACATAATATATCCATTTATACAAAATATTATTGGCTCCAAGATTATCTTTTTCTCATGACATATTCACAATTCATGCACCTACCACAATATTTGGAGTGCTAAATTAAACCTCACACCTCTTAATTAACATATTTTTATTAAAATTATGTCATTTTATGTATGTATACTGTAACGTTCATATTTGCAGAGATCCATCTCCAAGTGGCCTTGCATTTACGACTGATTAATTTGCATGAAGCCAAATGAACCGAATTCTATGAGCATCTTCATCTATATCTGTATATTATTTTATTTATTTATTTATATACCACCACTATGCAGATAAAAGCACGTAGTGAACATTTTATTTTTACCCTCTACAAGTCAACGTAATTACCAGAATGACATCGCACACTATTTGCGACTTGTTAGGAATACAATGAAAAAGGAAAAATCTGTGGGGCTTATAAATCATTAAAATTATGTGATTTTATTTTTAGTTTACTTAAAACACTGGAGTTATGATTTCCTGGAAAAGTTAAGTACGGGTAGCAAGCAACTCAATTTTCATTCTTCGGATTCCTTCCGTATGGAAGTGATTAGCATCAAGTTTATTTTTGGATAAGTTGGTCAATTGATCAATAGAATATTGACACGCAGACAAAATTCTATGTATCAATATTTTATTAATCAATTGACCAACTTATAAAAAAAATAAATTTCATACTAACCGGATAACTTCCGTATGTTTGTCATGGGTACCGAAAAAAAGGACACTAGTTATTCCATGACTTCAGAGTCCACTCTTTAGTGGCATCTTCGTAGATAATGGGGCAACCATGTCTCATTTCAAATCTTTGATAACCTGAAACGGAAAAAAAAACACTAGAAATCTACAAGCCAGCACCAAGCACGCTGCACAGGCACGCAGCTCCAGTCGATACCACAATGTCCAATGCACCACGTGGCCTACACCTGTCTTACGTGTCCTCCCTGACGTGGCACCACTCCCCACTTTACCCTTTTAAAGCATCCCCTACTTCTTCGTTTTCCCATTCCATTACTCTCTCTCAACTTTATACACTTGTATATTTCATACCAAAGTCCTGAGCTTCATCTCTCTCTCTATTTCATCTCATCATTTTGTAAATCTCATACTGTAAATTGGAGCTGATAAAAATGGCGGAGAATTGCAGCCGAAAGCTCTTTGTAGAAGTCTCCAACGCAAAGAACTTAATGCCTAAAGACGGTCAAGGAACTGCAAGTGCTTATGTAATCGTCGATTTCGACGGCCAAAGACGAAGAACAAAGACCATAACCAGAGATCTTAATCCCCAATGGGACGAAAATTTGGAGTTCTTAGTTCATGATACAGAATCTATGCCTTCCGAAATACTCGAGCTGAATGTCTACAACGATAAAAAGACCGGCAAAAGAAGCACTTTTCTCGGTAAAGTTAAAATCGCCGGAAGTACTTTCCCAAAATCAGGTTCGGAGACATTGGTTTACTATCCACTGGAAAAAAGAAGTGTTTTTTCTCAGATCAAAGGCGAGATCGGATTGAAGATCTGGTACGTAGACGAAGAGCCACCTCCACCTTCGGCGGAAGGTGAACAAAAATTGGAGGCTCCTCAGCCGCCTGCAGCGGAGGAGAAGCCGGCAGAGAAACCAGAAGAGAAAAAACCCGAGGAAAAGAAGAAAGAAGAAGATAAAAAACCAGCCGAGGAAGCTAAAAAGGAGGAGAATCCTAATCCGCCTGAAGCTCCAAAACCAGAGAAGGCTACCGTACAGGCGGCAGAAGCCGCGTCACCACCGCTTGGACCTCCTGCAGCAGTGGTGGAGAATCCTCCGGTAGTTTATGCAGAGAAACCAAAACTGGAAGAAAAGCCGGTGACCGGAAAAGGACCTAATCTAAATGTAAATGATCTAGAACTCCGGTCACTTGCAGGCGATCGAGGCCGTATCGCGTACGATCTCGTTGATCGGATGCCATTTCTCTATGTCCGAGTTCTGAAGGCGAAAAGAGGCGATAAAGATCAGACCGGCACATCTGTATATGCCAAGCTCGTGATTGGCACACACAGTATCAAAACTAAGAATCAAACAGATAACAAAGATTGGGACCAAGTTTTCGCATTTGATAAAGATGGTCTCAATTCAACCTCACTGGAAGTTTCAGTCTGGGTTGAGAAGAAAGGTGGGGATAATAACTCTACTGAGAGCAGCTTGGGAATGGTGTCGTTTGATTTACAGGAAATTCCTAAGCGAGTTCCACCGGACAGTCCATTGGCACCGCAATGGTACACTCTAGAAGGTGGCTCGCCGGACGGTTCGACTGAGGTCATGCTCGCCGTTTGGGTCGGTACTCAGGCTGACGAGGCTTTTCAGGAGGCCTGGCAATCAGATTCCGGCGGGTTGATACCGGAGACGCGAGCCAAAGTTTACTTGTCTCCGAAGCTGTGGTATTTGAGGCTAACGGTCATCCAGACCCAGGATTTGCAGTTAGGTTCAGGTTCCGAGCCTAAAGTCAAGAATCCGGAGCTATACGTTAAGGCTCAACTGGGGCCGCAGCTATTTAAAACGAGCCGCACGGTCAGCTCATCCAGCTCGTCTTCTAATCCCACGTGGAATGAAGACCTTATTTTCGTGGCAGCCGAGCCGTTTGAGCCGTTTTTGGTGATTAATGTGGAAGATGTATCTAACGGACAAACTGTGGGCCAGGCTAAGGTACACGTGGCAAGCATAGACAGGCGTACGGATGACCAGTCAGAGACAAGATCAAGATGGTTCAATTTGGTTGGCTATGAGAATCGACCCTATACAGGGAGAATCCATGTCCGAATTTGCCTTGAGGGTGGCTATCACGTGCTTGATGAGGCTGCCCACGTGACCAGTGATGTCCGAGCAACGGCAAAGCAATTGTCCAAACCACCCATTGGGTTACTAGAAGTGGGGATCCGCGGGGCTACTAATCTTCTTCCGGTTAAAACAGCTGATGGTACGCGCGGGACCACAGATGCATATGTCGTGGCAAAGTATGGGCCCAAGTGGGTTCGCACACGTACGATCGTGGATCGATTTAATCCGCGATGGAATGAGCAATACACTTGGGATGTATATGATCCCTGCACCGTACTCACCATAGGGGTATTTGATAATGGAAGGTACAAGCATGATGAAGCAGGAAAGCTGGACAGAGATGTACGTTTAGGGAAGCTACGTGTACGGTTGTCCACGCTGGATACTAATCGTGTGTATATGGGCTCATACTATCTTACTGTGTTGCTTCCTAGTGGGGCCAAGAAAATGGGTGAGATTGAAATTGCTGTGAGATTTTCATGTTCATCATGGCTCAGTCTAATTCAAGCTTACACTAGCCCAATGCTGCCTAGAATGCACTATGTGCGCCCATTGGGTCCTGCTCAACAAGACCTTTTACGCCACACGGCCATGAGGATTGTCACCGCTAGACTGGCCCGGTCGGAGCCGGCATTGGGGCAGGAGGTGGTTCAGTTCATGTTGGACTCGGACACACATATGTGGAGTATGAGGCGTAGCAAGGCTAATTGGTTCCGAGTGATTGGGTGTTTGTCAAGAGCAGCCACATTGGCGCGATGGCTAGATGGAATCCGCACCTGGGTGCACCCACCAACTACAATATTAGTCCATGTGCTGCTGGTGGCTATTGTGTTATGCCCACACCTAGTGCTGCCCACAATTTTCATGTACGCCTTCTTGATCATAGCACTGCGGTTCCGTTATCGCCAGCGGGTCCCAATAACAATGGACCCGCGTCTGTCCCATGTGGAAGCTGTGGGACCAGATGAACTTGATGAGGAATTTGATGGGTTTCCGACCACACGATCAGTGGATCATGTTCGCATCCGGTATGATCGGTTGAGGGCCCTGGCGGGACGGGCGCAGACACTTTTAGGTGACGTGGCAGCACAGGGAGAGCGTGTGGAAGCATTGTTCAATTGGAGGGATCCCAGGGCTACTGGGATATTTGTGGTGGTCTGCCTATTAGCTTGCTTGATGTTTTATGTTGTGCCCTTCAAAGCATTTGTGTTGGGCTCAGGATTCTATTACTTGCGCCACCCTAGGTTCCGTGATGACATGCCATCTGTTCCGATCAACTTTTTCCGGCGACTGCCACCTCTATCGGATCAAATTCTATAAATACTCAACTTTGGGGGTATTATTTATTTATTTATTCTTTGTATTATTTATTTATTCGCAGTGATTTTTAGTTTTTGTTGGATGATCCACGTGAATTGTGTTAATGCTTCTTTAGCATCGAGTTGAGTTTGGTGAAGTGACCGTTAGAAATCTGTGGGCCATTTCTACGCAAAGGTTGGCATATGATGAATATTTTCGCATGTGTTTTTGAGAGGGGTGCCATCAATTATAAATGAAATGATATCAAAATATCAAAAATTTATGTAAAAATAATGTTCTCTATCAATTTATACATAGAATATTTACACATAAAATATTTGATATTTCTCACATAAATAGTGATCTACTCATGTGAAAGAAAATATAAAAAAAGAGGAAGAAAAGTTGACATATGACAAAAGGTAAAAAAAGATAACAAAGCCATTTTTTGTTAATGGGTTAAGTTCAGATGACCACCTGAGGTTTAAGCGGTTTCCCACTTAATCACCTGTGGTCAGTAAACCTACATTTAAACTCTCGACCTTTTGAGGTGAAGTGAAAAAGTGCTTTTCGTCTTAACTCTATTACTTTATTTGGCTAAAGACTTAATTACCCTTCATATATATAATCGAAAACGACAAATGCGAAAGGGGTTTTCTTTTATTTCATTTCAGATCGATTTCTAGGTCTAGAGAACGAGCGATCGTGGTGATATCTAGGGCTAGAGAGGCGAGAGAAATAGGGTGTGGGTTTAGTGTGTTCGTGGTGGATCTTAGTGATTGATTGGGTTCCCACCTTCGCTTGGTCTGTGATACTTAATTTGGTGCCGATTTAGGTAATTTTCTTCTTGTCTGATAGATATGATATGTTCTTTGTTTTTAATTGTGAGTTGTTTGTTGTATATGCATGCATGTTTTTTGGATGAATTAGTTAGTATATTTTGTGTTGGATAAAGTATGCTCACTACTTTATGCAGGTGTGAGTTTTGGGCATGGTGTTTGCCTTCTACTACAAACTCAAGTGGAATAGTCAGTGGCCCCAATGAAGACAATGATAGAATGGGGACATTGGTGAGTGGAACAAAATGCAAGTGTTCGTGTGAGCTGAATAACATACCAAGTAGGATGATAGTTGTTGAAAGTAATGTAAAGATGATAATTGTTGTTGGACTTGTGTTGTATTGCATGTCAGTTATGATGTATTTTATTAGTAACATATGAATGTATAAACTAATGGTAGTTTAAAAGACCTACCAACTATGATGTAATGTTTAATGTTCAATGTTTAATGGTAATGTTTAATGTTGCATGTTTAATGGTAATATTTAATGTTCAATGTTTAATGGTAATGTTCAATGTTTAATTTCAATGTTTAATGTTCAATGTTTAATGGTAATGTTCAATGTTTAATGGAATGTATAAACTGTCAATGTATAAACTGTATAACAAGGTATAAACTGTCAATGTATAAACTGTATCAGTTAACTGACAAAAAATTATGTCCAAAAACTACTCATTCAAACATTAAAGAGTTACATTCCAAGTCTGTTACATAATATCCAACTATAAAACATAGTCCAAAAACTTGTCATTGAAACATTGTCCAAAAACTATCTGTTTGACAAAGTATACACAATCACACTTGTCCAAAATAGTTAACTGACAAAAATTATACATTCAAACATTAAAGCCTTAATCCCCCCAATCCTCCTTTTTTTGGTGATTTGCCTTTCTTGCTCTTTATGGCTCCCATCTTTATGTTCTTCCTCGTAGGCTGTGAGCTTGAAACAGGTTGATTATTCCACATAGTTGACAAAGTTGATGTGGGATTAGGTTGAGAGCTTGATTTGGGTTAATTAGGTATTTCTGAAGTAGTTGTAGCATTAGCAGTCCCTTGACTTAACTGTCCTTTAGTCTGCAAATTTTGTGGCATGGGATTTGGCTGAAAAGTAATGCACAAGTCTAGTAGTCCAATACAAATAAATAATCAAAAATAGTTTACAGTTTACAACCATTAAAATGTACCTTAGCAGGATGTCTTGTAGGAATGTCTGATTGTGTTGACTGTGCAGTTGACTCCTTGTTATTTGTTTGAAAATCAAAACATGTTAAACTGTTATAAATAAGAGTTAAAAATACAGTTGGAATGTATGAAAAACATAAAGAATATACCTTGTTCATTCTTGATTTAGGATGAAAAGGCAATGTACATGCCCTGCTGTTATGCCCTAGAGTTAAACACCTTGCATATGTCACAGTGCCTCCTTTTCTTGTTGCTTTATGTTGGTTTTTTGGTTCATCTGTAGCCTTTCTTCTGAGTTTCCTTGGTCTGCCAGTGGGCTTATGATAGAGTGGAGGCTGAATCTTAGCAAAATTGGAGTGAACCCATTCATGGTGACTTGGCACGGGCTTTATGATAAAGTTGTATGTTTTCAAGTATACATCCTTGCTATAGCACTGATGGCAATAAGCCTCTGGCTACTCCCTATTTGCCCATATTGCAGACACATCATGTCTACATGGAATCCCACTAAGCTGCCACATTTTACAATCACAAGTCTAATCATTCAAATTCACAACCCATGTTCTGTTATCAACTTCTACTTCAAATTCCCCAGGCCCAGACTTCAAAGCAGTGCATCCCCTACAAGTCTTCTTAATCATTTCCATTTTTTTTTGAATTCTGGGCCCAAGTGACCCCACATACTTGTCCATGCCTTCCCTTTTTACCTAAAACCTAACCATTAATTTCTTTTTTATCCACTCTAGCATGTTTATTATACCTTTATCCCTTGCCTCCAGGATGTAATTATTCCATGACTCATTCATGTTGTTCACTACTACATCACACTTACAGTGGTGGGAAAAATGAGACCTGGCCCAAAATTTTGGCCCAACAGCCATTAACCACTTAGTTGTTTCTGCATCAGCTTTGTTCACCTCATTTATGGCTGCTTCAAATGAGAACATGTCACCACAACTAGCTGCATTCCAGAACAAATCCCTAAGCAGCTTCCCCCTAAACTTAATTTTAAAGTTGCTGTACAAATGTTTTAAACAAAATTTGTGTTCATTGTTGGGTAACATTGTATTGAACACCTCTACTAGCCCCTTCTGCCTATCTGAAATAAAAACATAACTTCTTGTTTCATTTTCACCTATGTCATCTAGAAGCTGAGTAAGAAACCACTGCCAACTATCTTTACATTCAATTTCAACAATAGCAACTGCAATGGGAAATATGTTGTCATTAACATCTCTTCCTATAGCACTCAGTAGCTGCCCTCCAAAAAACCCCTTTAAAAAACACCCATCTAAGCCTATAATAGGTCTACACCCAACTAGGAACCCATGTTTGGAAGCAGCAAGCCTCATATAAAGCCTCTGAAAAATAGGTAGTGAACCAGGCCTGTCATCTAGACCCTCACTACAAAATTTGAAGACTGTTCCAGGGTTAAACTATTTTGACTGTCTCCACATAATCCATCAGCCTGTTATACTGCTCTCCTACATCACCTTTCATATGTATTAAAGCCTTTCTTTTTGCTCTATATAGGGATGATTTACTTAGAGTAGAGTTACATTCTTTTTGTGCCTTCTTTTTCCATGCCTGCAAATCCCACTTAGGATTATCTCTCAAGTCATGCATATATTTTTTGGCCAAGTATCTGCTGTCAACAAGATGATTCTTATCCTGTCTAGCACATGTATGGTCCCCCCCCCCCAAAGATTTTATCTTCAAAGTTTGTTCACCCTGTTTGACGGATGCATGAATCCTCCATTTACAGTTTTCAGTTTTACACTTAGCAGTTATTCTTTTTCTATCATTTTGATTATACTTTATATCAAACCCCCCTTTAACAGAAAATTCAACTAATGCTTGTCTAAAAATTTCATGATTTGCAAATTCCATTCCAATCTCAAATTCTATCTTACATATATCAATTGTCTCATTAAACTCCATATATCCATCCCCTTCTAAATTGTCCTCATCATCTGACAGAACAAACTTCCTCCTTAATGCACCTTTCCCTTCTCCATCATCATCATCACTCCACCAATTCTCTACAAATACATCATTCATGTTCACCTTTGGTTCATCTATTTTTTTGGCCTTCTTCGAATATATCATCATCCCCAGGCCCCTCTAGATCCTCATCCATCCATGGTGGATGCTCTGCTTTTTTCCCATTATCATTATCAGCTTGTTTTTTTACTGTTTTCCTTTGTATGTTTTGTTTGTTTTTAGGATTTCCAATTTGTTTATCTTTTCCCTCGTCTGTTTCTTTGTGCTTCCCTTTATCCGTTTCTTTTTGCTTCCCTTTATCAGTAGTACCACTTTGGTTAATGTTATCAGCTGTTTCACTTTGAAGTCCAAAGTCTTTTTCATTTTCACTTTGGTTCATGTTATCAGTTGTCAAACCACAAATATGCCTAATGCTATCATTTTCAACTTCTTCTGGCCTAACAACTTGTATGGGACCCTTCATTTCTTGTCCATATACATGCACCTCCTCACTCTCAGCATTAACTAAGAAATCAATCATATCAATGACATCTTTGTCATTTTGTATCAATAATGCCCCTCCCTCCCAAATTTCATATCCAGGTACAAGATAATAAATATTCAAATTTGAAACTGGGCATAAAGTAGAGTAGTATTCATGTATACTAAGCAAAGAAAGGTAATCCAACCCAACAGTCTCTACTATTTTTTCACTATCCCCAACATACTTATGTACTGGATCTTTAACAAACTTCCCACCATAATGAAAAACAATTCTGACAGACATTCTGCATTAAAGAAATGAAGGATAAATGTTTGAATAACATTCAATACTTTATAACAAGTATCACAAAAAGGGGACCAATGTCAGTGGCAGACAAAGGGCAGACACAGGGGGACAAAAATAAAATTAAAGAAAGGGGGACCATAGTAGTGAACATACTTTATCCAGCACCAAATATACTAACTAATTCATCCAAAAAACATGCATGCATACATAACAAACAACTCACAATTAAAAACAAATAACATATCATATCTATCAGACAAGGAGAAAATTACCTAAATCGACACCAAATTAAGTATCACACACCAAGCGAAGGTGGGAACCCAGTCAATCACTAGGATCCACCACGAACACACTAAACCCACACACTATTTCTCTCGCCTCTCTAGCCCTAGATATCACCACGATCGCTCATTTTCTAGGCCTAGAAATCGATCTGAAATGAAATGAGAGAAAACCCCCTTCGCATATGTCGTTTTCAATTATATATATGAAGGGTAATTAAATCTTTTGCCAAATAAAGTAACAGAGTTAAGACGGAAAGCACTTTTTCATTTCACCTCAAAAGGTCGAGAGTTTAAATGTAGGTTTACTGACCCCAGGTGGTTAAGTGGGAAACCGCTTAAACCTCAAGTGGTCATCTGAACTTAACCCTTTGTTAATTATTTTTTAAGAGTGAATTGATATTTTAAGTAATAGTTTTATAAATTCTCTCTTATAAATGGATCTTTCACTTACGTGAAAAGAATCTTGTGACACTATCAAATTTTACTTGTATAAATGTGACGCCCCCAAAATAGGTATACATCACCCATCTTGGGTCGCTGGAAAATTCATGGTACAGAATACAAATACAACTTAATTATACAACAGTTGTGTAAAATACGACAAAACATAACCTAAGAGTTTTAATAAGAATATTGTCATCTAGAAAATATCCACACTCAATGTAGTTCTCATTATATTTATTGTCACACTATTTAACAGAATAGTGAGGACTACTAATGCTATCATCTGGACCGTCACTCCGTTCCTCGACTAGTCCCGGCTACGTTCTCATTTTCTAAAGAGAACAGTGAAAGAAAGGGTGAGCTCAACTAGCCCAGTAAAGAAATATTATGACTAAAATAATGCAGAATAAATTATCATTAGTCTTCAACAATGTTAAACTGATAAAATACAATAGACATCAAGTTTAACTGCAGCGGAATAAGCAATCTATTAGAAGAGTCAAGTAGATCATGATATCTACTATCTTCTATATATGTTTTAAAATATTTTCATCAATTTTTATCGCTGAGACTCGGCTTAATAAATAAACCACGTCATCGAATCATCCCTGCACTATGGGCCAAGGATATTCATTAAATCATCAATGGTCATGACTATACCGAATAATCCCTGGTCATAATCATACCAAAAATTGTCCATCAATGCACTATAGGCCAATAAGGACTTTTACCACATCATTCGTTACATTACGGTCATGATTATACCGAATAATTCCTGGTCAAAATCATACCAAGTCCATCTTATGCATGTAAGCCAAAGATGACTTTTATCACAATATAAGCATGAGGATGATGACAATGATATAAGCAATAATCAAACGAAATCAATGATAAATATTAAAGACTTTAAATTTATCCAATATTATCAATTACTTAATAAACTCATAATCTAATATTATTAATATTATAATAATATTTTAATCAATTCTTAAACTTATAAATAATTTATTTCAATTGTTTACACTTTACCAAATAATGCATTTTAATTATTCAAAAATGTCATACTCATAAGATTTCATCACCAATGATCAAATACCTCATCAAAAATCTGCATATACCCTATATAGGATTTCCAAGTCATAAAATTCTATTTTTCAATTTTGTTACTTCACATAACATATTTAATTTATTTACTCATAAATAGTTTATTTTTATGAAAAATATCAAATCAGTCCCAAAAATATTTTTTTTCTGGGATTTAGCAGAATATAGTCCCATATTGAACATATATTTTCTCATAATTTTTAAAATTCATTTACTATTTTTCATATGGCCAAAACTATCAAATATTTAGACATTTATCATAAATTGTACTTTTGTCCAAAAATTCCGAAATTTACAGAGTATACTCCTGTTATATGCATGTACTCCCAATAAAAATTTCACCAATTTTGGAGTTAACCACAAAGAGTTATAAGAGTTTACTTTTAAAATAGTTTTTTCCCACAAAATCCATAACTCTTAATATATACATCCAAAAATCGCCATTTTTGGACATAATGTAGAAAACTCATCAAATTATCATTTTAATTTTTTCTAGAATTTTTTAGGGTCAGAAAAATTACGAAACTGTCCCTGGAAGAAACCCCTTTTGAATGAAAATATTATTCATATGAATACAAAGGATCATTCGCCATGCATGCGGTAATCCACATAGACAGATTATTCCAACATAATAATAAAGAATGGAATAACAGAAAAATTCATCATACATGCGATAGACCGCACAGACAGGTTATTCTCAACTGAATAATAAAGAATGGAACCAGGTCATGCGTAAACCGCACAGACAGGATATTCCAACATAATAATAAAGAATGGAACCAGGTCATGCGAAAACCGCACAGATAGGATATTCCAACAGAATAATAAAGAATGGAATAACAACAGAATTAACCAGGTATGCGATAAACCGCACAGACAGGTTATTCCAACATAATAATAAATAATGGAACCAGGTCATGCGTAATATGCACAGACATGATATTCCAACAGAATAATAAAGAATAGAATAACAGAAGAATTTCACCATGTATGCGGTACTTCCCATAGACAGGTTATTCCAATATAATAATAAGAAATGGAATAACAACAGAAGAATTTCATGATGTATGCGGTACTTCGCATAAACAGGTTATTCCTAACAGAATAATAAAGAATGGAACCAGGTCATGCGTAATCCGCACAGATAGGATATTCCAACAGAATAATAAAGAATAGAACCAGATTATGCGTAATCCGCACAGACAGGATATTCCGACAGAATAATAAAAAATGAAATAACAACAGAATTCACCAGGCATGCGATAGACCGCACAAACAGGTTATTTCAACAGAATAATAAAGAATGGAATAACAGAATAATTTTACCATGTATGCGGTACTTCGTATAGACAGGTTATTCCAACATAATAATAAAGAATGGAATAACAACTCTTACGAGTATTGAAAGAAAATAATTCTTTTCATGGATACGAATGAATAATACCTCTTACCTTAGAAAGAAATTGGATACTGTAGTAGAGAGGTAACAAACTTCTCTTCTTCTTTCTCTCTATAATTTCTCTCTATAATAATTGCTCTATAGCTTTAGTGTGACGCCCCCCAAAAAAAAAGCATACATCACATATTCTGAGTCACCAAATATATGGTACAGAATACAAATACAATCTTAAATATACAACAAGAGAGCTGTGAGTTTTAATACAAACATTGTTTTCTATACAATATCCACTATCAGAATAAGTCCTCATTACATTTATTAACACACTATTTAACAGAATAGTGAGGACTACTAATACTATAATCTGGACAGTCACTCCGTTCCCCGACTAGTCCCGGCTACGTTCTCATTTCCTGAAGAGAACAGTGAAAAAAGGGTGAGCTCAACTAGCTCAATAAGAAATATTATGACTAAGATAATGCAGAATAAATTATCATTAGTCTTCAACAATGTTAAATTGATAAAATATAATAGATATCAAGTTTAACTGCAGCAGAACAAATAATCCATTAAAAAAGTCAAGTAGAGAATAAAATCTACTATCTTTTACGATTTAAAAAGTTTTTTCATCACTTTTATCGCTGGGACTCAGCTTAATAAATAATCCACATCATCAATTCATCCTTGCACTACAGGCCAAGGATATTATTTAGTATCACGACCACGAATTATCCATACACTACGGGCCAAAGATAATTGTGTTTTCATCAACGGTCCTGATCATGCCATAAAACAATTCATCTTTGCTCCCTTGGCCGAAGAGAATCCATAGCCATAATCATACCAAAAACTGTCCATCAATGCACTACGGGCCAATGAGGACTTTTTCCACATCATTTGTAATATTACGGTCACGATTATACCGAATAATCTCTGATCATAATCATACCAATTCCATCTGTGCACTACAGGCCACAGATGACTTTCAACAAAATATAAACATGAGGATGATGACAATGATATAAGAATTCAATAAAACAAGTTCAAGAATTAAATTATCCAGGATCTAATAACGTCCAAATTGTCAACATGATACTTCTTTGTAGAGTAAAATTCAAGAATACTCAGAAGAATATTTTCATGAAAAGATACTGGATGAATCGCAAATATCAAGGATATTCCACTAATTCACCAATACAAAGTACCTAATAGACAACGCTTAATAGACAACGTTTTTTATAAAAACGTTGTGGTTTTTTTTTTTACAACGTTTTTTAACAAAACGTTGTAGATACGTATGAAAAAACGTTATCTATTTATAAAGATAATTTTTTAATTTTAAATAGTTAACGTTTTTTTTTAAAACGTTGTCTATTAAAAAAACACGGAGCACAAAAATAAAAAGACGGAAGCAAAAATTTGAAATTAAAACAATGGGTCAGACTTAAACGAGGGTTTCGGTCACTTGCTTCCTATACTCGGACCTTATTCCTTCTCTCAATCGAACTGCGAAAACTTATCATACCTCTCAATCGAAGTCCTAGTGTGATTTCATACCTTATCATACCTCTCAATCGAAGCCCTAGCCCTCTCAAGCCCTCCAGGTCCATCAACTTCATCTCAGATCTTGTTTATATAGAACTGGCCTAGCCGACGGCGGCGCTGTCTCATTGAGCTGTTCGAAGCAGCGAAGAAAGCGGTGGATGCAGCCGCTGTCGACGGCGTGGCAGAGTCGTCGCCGGAAGAAAATCGGTACTAGATTTTTTGTGTTATTTATTTTTTATTTGTAATAGATTTTCAAACCTCTAACTTTGAAACCATCCTTCATGTTATTTACTATACGGATTTGTGAACTAGTTTTTCAGGTTAATTTTGTTTTGTTTGAAAAAATTTCAATAGATATGCACACTACGATTCACTTAAATGAAATTGTTTGAATCTTATGTTTTTTCTACTAGATTTTGACCCGTAAATATACTTGAGAAGATTAGGAAAAGTACTTTATTAACAAAATTTGAAGCAGTCATATTGCTCTAATCGAACTGTGTGACCATGTTAAAGCATACAGCTCAAAAAAAAATTTCTTTTTTTATTATTTTTCATATTGTTTCCTTCCATAGAGTGGGAGGTTCAGAAATTTGCTGATTAAGTTTGTTTCTTTAAGATAAAATGAAGAAGTTTAATAAGAAACAAGTGAGATTATGTTGATAAAGTTACAAATCTTTTTTTAGGTTTTGTATATAGATGTACACTGTATGAGCCATTGCTAAAATGGTTTTGGGGCAGTCTATTAAGACGATCATCATTGTGTTATAAGTTCTAAAAATATGGCTATGTGCTAGACATAATTTGTGTAAGAATGTTTATATATAGGTTTGGAATCTGCAGGGGGTTGGTGTTCCTGTTACATTGAATGGAGATCTCAAAAACCAGTTTGTTGAAGCTAATGTTGGCTTTGATACTATCTGTAAGGTGTGCCATCATGAAGTTTTGATCGACTTAACTGCAAGGTTGAGGAAATGGAGGTAAATGATGACTTGGTGAATAAGGAGTAATCAAATTATTTAATTCGAGTTGAATCGAGTTGAATGCTAAAAAGGTAACTGAATAATTGACATTAGTTTTGACTCTAAACTATCTGATCTGGGTTATGTCATTGACTAACTTTTACATTTAGTTGCCTATATATATATGCTCAAGGGGAATGCTTCAAGTAATCTTCTGGAAATTTCAGCATACGATCAATGTGTTAATGCAACATGTCAAAACATATTTTCTGTGTTTGATTTTGTGGGTGATATTGTTTCACCATTATGTACATGTGAGCTATGATGTTTGATAGACTAAAAGACATTGTAACACAGTTGGGAGTTTATAGAAATGTTATATCCTTTCTTGTTGACTTCTTTTATTTTCAAACTTTCTTCTTCCTTCGTTTCTTTTCTCTGTTTATGTATTTCTGTTCTTTTCTTTCTATTTATGATTGTTGATGGTTTCATACCCCACAATTTAATATTGTAAAAGTCCATGCTCCATAGCTACTTTATAATTAGTTTGATTGGTATTGTTTCACAATGTGTCAGACATGAGCTGATGTTTGTTTGGTAGACTAAAAGAAATACACAAGGTTGGAGTTTCTAGCAAATATTTACTTTTATCTTGATGACTTCTTTTATTTTCATATTTCTTTTTTTTCATCCCTTTCTTTCTTTTGCTATGTTTACTTTTTCCTTTTCTTTTACCTGTTATTTTATGTATTATGAGGCTTCAAACCCCTTCACTTAAAGTTGAAAATGTCTATGAACCGTTGCCACTTTACAGTAATTCTTTTTACTTTGTTTTCTTAGAACTATATGATTGCCTGATTTTGTTTCCTCTACCATACGTTATTTATTTATGCAAGTGCTTCAGATGCAAGAATGAATGATCAAATTTATTCTTTTCCTTGTGTCTTTGGAAAAGTTTGTGCTTCTGCGACACCTAGAGTCTAATACTAATTTTATTATAATGATGGTCTAAAATTGTTCAGTGTTTTGGAATATGGTTTTTTTTACTGGCTGAATGATGGCTGAATCAATTCTGTTTGGTTGAAAAAGTGACTACTTTTATAATGATACAGATTTTTGAAGGCCAGAAAATTTGACATTGAGAAAACAAAGCAAATGTGGACTGATATGATCCAGTGGAGGAAGGAATTTGGTGCAGACACCATCATGGAGGTATTTATATATGGAAAAAAAGCTGAATGTTGTATGATCTGATAATCCATTATATGCATCTCTAAATGCTGTTCATGTTTATCAATATTTCTTGGTTAGAGTTTTGACTTCAAGGAAAAAGTCGAGGTCCTTCAACATTATCCTCAAGGACATCATGGGGTTGACAAGGATGGAAGACCAGTTTATATTGAATGTCTTGGTAAAGTTGATGCTACCAAGCTCATGCAGGCCACAACACTTGACCGCTACATTAACTACCATGTTCAGGAGTTTGAGAGGACATTTATTGACAAGTTCCCAGCTTGTTGCATTGCCGCAAAGAAGCATGTTGATCAGAACACGACTATTCTTGATGTACAAGGAGTGGTATGTGAACATAATCCTTGCAAATACCGTGTGAATCAAATTTAACTGATTTTTGGATGTATAATTTTCTGAAATCTTTTCATCCAAGTATTTATTCACAATACATCTTCTAGTTACTAGCTATCATAACATGTTGGAATACAACTTTCTGTAATGTGGTTGCACTTTCTTTTGCCCGCATATAGTTGTTTTTCTTATATAATCTGAAGAAAACTACTGTGAAATAGAGAGGTATTAATTATGCTATAAAATAGAATTGAGTTACTAATATGGTTGATGGCACAGGGATTGAAAAACTTCAACAAAGCTGCCAGGGAACTTATCCAGCGTCTTCAGGCAATTGATGGTAACAATTACCCTGAGGTACAGAAATTGTTTAATGCATTATGCATGCCATTAGTTCTTGGTCATTCCTTTTCTTTGTCGAGGCCAAGTTGTAACTCCATTATTGTTCACTGCAGACCTTGTGCCGAATGTTTATCATCAACGCTGGCTCTGGATTTAGGCTTTTATGGAACACTGTGAAATCATTCATTGACCCAATTGTCACTTTGTGCTGCAATCTGGAATGAAGTTTGACCTTGTCAGATCAGAATGCACACTCTTGCATGTATCTCCTTTCAATTCCTTGAAAAAGTGAGGTGGTATCTTGACACAGACGGTTGCTTGCAGTCCATTATTAATGAAGCTGAGTTTGACTTGGGGCAAGAACTCCAAGGACTTGTTGATATGTTCTCTGTCCAGTGCATTAACCCAAATGTTGAGACTGTTTTAGATCTTTCTGGCAGAGTTGTGCAGATATTTGCTAACCTCATCAGCAATTCTATCAAGTTTACAACTTGTAAGTGCAACATTTATAGTTCAAATGGCATATTCAAATGTTATAATGGCATATTTGGATATTCAAATGGCATATCCAAATAACTTTAGCAGGAAGTTTATCGTCGGTCAGAAGGATCCAAGATCTTCACCCAACTCAAAATTTAGTTTCACTTGTATTTTTTAATTCATGTTGTTTCATAATCAATGCTTGAGATATTTGAAACTGTAAATGAATGATATTATTGGGATGTATTTTAAATGGTTGATACATTTTGGTTTTAAATTTAAATGATAATTTAGACTTTTTAGCTATATATCATGACAATAGCATATTGCAGGTGCATTGGTAATATAGGTGAATTATAATTTTTTTTTATTTTTTTCTTTATCTACAACGTTTTTAAAATGTTGTATAAATTGATTAAAAACGTTGTCTGATATACTAAACAACAACGTTTTTATCCAAAAAACGTTGTGGAATCATACATTCTACAACGTTTTTAAGCATCTGCTAATTTTGGGAAGACAAATCTACAACGTTTTTTTCTAAAAAACGTTGTGTATTGTGATTAACTACAACGTTTTAAAAACGTTGTGTAAGAGTGTCAAATAGACAACACCCTTAACCACTACGTTTTTCTGACAGAAACCACAACGTTTTTTCCGCGTTGTCTATTTACTGTTTTGTAGTAGTGATTTCATGGAGTATAGAAGTCAAAACTTTAACCAACTGAGTATAATAAAGAATGAAATAACAAAAGAAATCACCATGCATGCGGTACTTCACATAGACAGGTTATTCTAACAGAATAATAAATAACGGAACCAGGTCAAGCGTAATACGCATCGACAGGATATTCCAACAGAATAATAAGAATGGAATAACAACAGATATCACCATGCACGGGGTACTTCGCACAGACAGGTTATTCCAACAGAATAATAAATAACGGAACCAGGTCAAGCGTAAAACGCACAGATAAGATATTCCAATAGAATAATAAAGAATGAAATAACAACAGAAATCACCATGCATGCGGTACTTCGCATAGACGGGTTATTCTAACAGAATAATAAATAACGGAGCCAGGTCAGGCGAAATTCGCACCGACAGGATGTTCCAACAGAATAATAAAGAATGGAATAACAACAAAAATCACCATGCATGCGGTACTTCGCATAGACAAGTTATTCCAACAGAATAATAAGGAATGAAATAGAAGAATTTCACCAAGTATAGGGTAGTCCGTGTATACAGGTTATTCCAACAGAATAATAAAGAATGGAATAACAGAAGTTCTCTTCATCAATATGAAAGAAATAATACCCCTTACGAGTACAACAAATAATATCCCTTACCTTATAGAAGAAATTGGATATAGAAGTAGTGAAGTAGCAGAATACTTTTCTTCTTTCTCTTTATAATTTCTCTCTCTAGAGTTTCAGTGAATTCGTAAGAAATAATGAAGGAATGAGCATCTATTTATAGAAGAATGGACTGAATAGTAACCAATCCATGAACAGTCCAGATCGATTTACTTTAAACGGACGGTCAAGATTAGTTTACAATAAAATATAATATATTCTATTTATAATCTAATAAAACGAATAATTTTATAAAAGTATTCTGTTTTATATAAAAAGATTTTACTATACAAAATACTATGCAGGCACTATGCAACATTATGCATAATAAAATATAATATATTCTATTTATAGAATAACTTTATAAAAGTATTCTATTTTATATAAAAAAAATTTACTATGTAAAATACTATGCATAATAGAATATAATATATTTTATTTATAGAATAACTTTATAAAAGTATTCTGTTTTATATAAAAAAAATTCTGTTTTATTACACTAATAATACTAATAAAACAAAACTTATATATATAATATAACAATCGACAATAATTGAATTAAATAACGTGAGATACTATGCAACAACTATTATTGCAATAATTAAACAAAACTGAGTGTTTTCTCACGTAAGCATCAATAATCAATTCCGTGTGCTACTATGTAACCACACGTATTAGTGTAATTTTACTACCGAGTAGTTCAACAGTATTAACGGTAAAACTTCCGCCGATATTTTCATAAATATATTTTTGTCATTTTCTCATTCCGACAATAATTCTGTTGTGGGGTCCACCAATGATTGCGTCGTTGTATGAATATTCCTCGACACAAAGAATATTCTCCGACCAATCGAATATAATATAACAACTTGCATACTTTGCAAAATTTATAAATATTACTCACAACTATAACATTATATTAAATCCACACCATAATATTCAAAAAAATATTCGAGAAATTTAAATCTTTATTCGTAAAATTTGAGATTTTATATTTAGTGAATTGGTGAGAAATGAAGGAAGAATGAGTTTCTATTTATAGAAAAAAATAGTTTCGATAATTGCACGTTTTGAGACTCGAAATATTACAGTATAATACCTTCCTCTTTTTTCTTCATTTTTAATTTAGTCCTGCAAGTATTATCAAACTTGCACCACCTCCCCTAATAGTAAATAATGTGAATTAATAGTTCAATCATGTGAATCAATAGTTATAATCATGTGAAAATACGAATTACAGTATAGTACCTCCATCTATACCTCCATTTTTAACTTAGTCATGCAAGTATTATCAGTCTTGCACCAACTCCCTTAATAATATAAGAATGTGATTCAATAGTACACACATGTGAACAAATAGTTATATAAACATGTGAATTAGTAGCAATTAATTGCTCATTTATCCGATTATTAATTACTCGATTTATCAATATAACCCCCAGACATCAATTATCATCGGAATAAATGTCGATTTTCACTAACACTAATAATTCCAACACAATTGAACTATCAATTTCATCTTTAATCAACACGAACTTATTCATCATTAATATTATAACTCATAATATTTAACAACCAGGTCGTTCCCAGGAAAGAGGGGCTTTCCGATAAGGATTTCTCCTTATTGACGCGCAATTAGATGATCAAACATTTCCTTGACAGAACTTCCAGACATTGTAAATATTACAATTTAATAATATGAATAACTTTGTCATCTCAATTATTGATTTAATAATATATAAAATATTATGCAGATGATATTTTGACAATAATCGAATCAATAATATGAGAGAGATGATGCAACAATTACTGTAGCAATAATTAAGTATAACTGAGTGACTTCTTACGTAAGTATCAATAATCAATACCGTGTGCTACTATGCAACTAGGCGTATTACTGTACTTTTACTACCGGGTAATTCAACAGTTTTTAACGGTAACACTTTCGCTGTTATTTTATAAAAAGATAATTCTGTCGTTTTCTTACTATGACAATACTTCCGTTGTGGGGTCCATCAATGATTGTGCCGTCGTACGGATATTCCATGACAAAAAGAATATTCTCTGACCAATCGAATATTATATAACCACTTGCTTACTTTGCAAAATTTGTAAATATTACCCACAATTATAACATTATATCAAATCCACACCATAATATTCAAAAAAATATTTCGAAAAATTTAAATATTTATTCATAAAATTTGGGGTCTCACAATAAATATATCAATTCTCTTTTTAAATTAGAAAATATTTCAAGTTTTGGTCAAAAGCTTAATAGAGATTATATATTTTGAAATGGAGAGTATATTTTCTTTTTATGATTTCTTGTTTTTAGCTAGATTTTCAATTCCAAAATTCCCTACTTCACATTCCTCTCTTCCAAAAATGGGTATTATTAATGCACTAGTTAAGTTCACACACACTATGTATGTGTGTGATTTAATGTAAAATGATACTCTACTAAAAGAGTGGGACAGTAATGGGGACAAGAGAGTGAAAGAGATACAGTAGGAATTAAAAAAAAACGATTTATTTAAGAGAATGAATAGGGATGGAAAGAAAAATACAAAAAAAAATCACAAAATTGTTAGCATCAAGAAGCGATTATTATATTATATATACATATAGATAAGAGGGTATATGTGTAAATCAAAGGGAATAAATTGCATATTCCGTTTCAAAATTGAAGTACTAATTTAAAATTATGACTGAAGAAATTTTTATATTTTCAAATGTATCTTTCAGACTAGTTAAAAATTTAATAATGGTGAGACTATATGTATATAATAGTAGAAAAGTAACAACAAATTAAAAATATTATGTCATTTTAATGCCTCTTAGGAATTGATACTTTTCCTACCCATTCTATCATTTTTTTTACTAACTACTGTTTTGATTGTCTATATAGCATCTTTAAAGCCAAAAACATCATTTACACTGCCTCTTTTTGAAATTCTCAGCAGAAAGCAATTTTCTCAAAATAATTCTCAATCTCATACCACCAGTTCCAGGCCTTAAAACACCCAAGTTCTCACTCTGCAAACCTGGGCACTCATACCTCATCTTATCCCTTTTAGAACACCATCCTCCATGACTAAATTTACCGTGGCGTCTTCTGAGAAGATCACGATCAATCTTGTCAAGAACACGATTATTTTGCTTGAACTTTCTAGCAAATGGCCGATTGCTTAGGACCATTCTTTGGTAATCTTTGACTCCAAGGGATCTGGGGTGTTGCTTTGGAGGTGAATCCCAAGAAATGTAGTGGAGGTCATGGTTCACTGTGGTGGTCTTATACTCCTCGGAGTTGCATATAACAGTCTGAAAGTATCCTTCAGGGGATGAGACGAAGTTTGTGTAGTAGAGAAGGAGGATTCTTGGCAGGTTATCCCAACCCACTATGCAGTACTCTGCAAATGATCTGGATAATATTGTCCAGGCTGAACCTGCATTGCATGGTGCAGTTTAGTTATATAATTAAAAGAATAAAATCAATAAATGACTGGCAATTAAAATGATGCTTAAGAGTATCTATCTCGGGGTTCCACAGAAAGAGACACATTTACCAAATGGTATGTTTTTATTACATATTTACCGCTAAATTTACCGAGTGTTTTAAATAATGGTGATGACATGATAATAAAATTGTGATGGTAAACTTGAAAATATTGTGTTATTTAATACAACCATCAAAATATATGTAAATCTTTTTTGGAACTTTTTATATGTAAAATTGTGTTATATGTGATTGTTTTTTTTTTTGAACTGTTTTGGCAGATACAACTACTTCTGTGTAGTAGTTCACAATGTTCCCATGAGTATTTAAAAGAATAATAATGTCAATATTGCTTACTTATGAATTATTCCTACTCACATGTATAGCTTGAAAATGAATCAAGTTAATCACATACTTATTTTTATCCCTTCGGATTATTCAGAAGATACAACACTAAAATAACAATAATTTATTTGGTGCAAGACATGAAATCAGGAGGACCCTTTGTTCAAGGAGGGCGGCACATGTACTACAACATGCTCATGTGCATTATTTTGATCATGTAGACTGAGACTTGTGGTTTTCCCTTTTAAAAACAGCCAAGTACAGGCTTAAAAGCAATGGTAAAAGCTTTGCAATAAATATATTTGCTGGAAAATAGCCTTTTGTTTCAAAATAGATGTCTCAAATTATAATTCACATTATTCTATTACTAGTTTACTACCCCACCTTATAAGTCTTCAGATCAAATCAAATGAATTATGTGTTTGTAATAGAACTGAACAAATAAAAAGATGCAAGATAAAAGTTTTAGTTAATTTTTTCTTGGTGTTTCTTTCATCTGATAAGTTGCTTTTTATAGGTAATAAAGTGAAATACAAATCCAACAAGAATTATCAAATCATAGACTAAACCAATGACCTAGTTATAGCTTCATTGACTTTAGATATTTAGGAAATTATATAATATTATAACACTGCCCTTGAATTTACTAAGACAGAAGATTATACCTCATTAAAAATAGTGAATTATTGTTGAAAAACTATCATTTACAGCCAACGGTTATCTACCCCATTGTCAGACATTAACAACACATCATTTTAACAGAATAAACGTGATAATGGATGACAAAATAATAAGTCTCGGGAGCGAAAAAATAAATGAGGTCATCATAACAACAAATCCCAAAACCGCAACAATTCAGGCCACTAGAAGTGGCAAGAGTCTGAGTCGGTTAAAAAATAAAGAAAATACAGCATGGACAAAAAATAAACCAGATGTTTGTTTCAGGTGTGTGATGAAAGTGTTGATCACGTACTTGTCGTACATCAAAGCATCTGGTTAATTTATGTCAGAATTCACAAAAGAACAAAGAAAGGGTGGAAGAAACAAACTTTGTTAACCATTAATTGAATATTGTTGATGCCCCAATAATGACCAACAATGAGAAAAAGATTGGTGACATTACTGTTTCTGAAAGCACCTTTTGGGATATCAATTAGTTTCTTGTTTTAATTAAGCATCTCGCATGTATACTATTATTAGTTTTCACTTTATACGTTGCATGAATAATATTATGTGTTCCTCGTGTATAATATTATAAATAAAATGTATATTTTTTAATATGCTTTTATGTATCAAATCAACATTAATGGATATAGAAGATATATATTTAGCAGACAATACAACAACTCATACAATCCTTCAAAGCGAGAAATATTTTTCACAACTTCAAAGTGAGAAATATTTTTCACAACTAACCAAAACTAAGAGAAGCGTTAGAATTATATCTGGCACATCAAATTTAATCGAGAGATTTGGAAAAGCTAGTTTCATATTACCAAATGAGACAATTCTTTATCAAAAATGATATATATTCTAGTAAATAAAGAAAATTTTTGCTTAACTGTAAAGATATTCGATTAAATGGTTTTCACATTGAAACAAGAAATGAAAATGATAATGAATATTTTCTCATCATTTCTACTATTTTTGGAAAGAAGAAAATCTTAAAAAAACTTCATTTAATTTCTTTTGGGTTATATACTATGAAGATTAGAACAATTGAGTCTCATACTGTTGTGATTCAAAAATTTATAAATCCCAAATCTTTTATGCTGGCATGAAAGACTCGGTCATCTAGGCACGCCATAATGCGTCACATTATTGAAAATTCTAAAGGAAAATTAATTGTTTGACCATCACCAACAAAAGTTTATAAAGAAGCCTAAAAATTTCTAGATAGAATTTCATCAAGGAGTGATGAATTCCTTTTGAGGGAGTGATGAATTCCTTTTGAGGGGGAGACAATACTCTTTTTCCTTAGTTACGATTTTTTTTATCCCAAAGGGGTTTTCCTAAGAAGGTTTTAATGAGACAATCAATTGAAGTATAATATATTTATGTAACTCTTTTTTCCTTTGCTAAATTTTTTCCCATTAAGTTATCTTAGCAAGGTTTGTAATAAGACATAATATTCTATCTTAGAAAATAAAGGGGGATTGTTATAATATTATATGATTTCCTAAACATTTCAAACTAATGGGGCTGTAACTAGGCCATTGGTCTAATCCACGATTTGATGATTCTTGTTAGATTTGTACTCCACTTCTATTGCCTATAAAATGCAACTTAACAAAGAAAGAATGATGAGTTTTTGATCTATCCTTTCTCTCTCTTTCTCTCCCCCAAAATTGCAGAAGCTGTCCTCCTAACTAATGCTAAAGTTCTATAACATAACTCAAATATTTGTGCATTAGGACAGATTTACTTGAAATGGCAAGCTGAACAACAAAAAGGGAATTAAAAAAAAGGTTTGAAAGTCATTGGTGTATAAAATCTTGGTTTCACATTGACGTTTAAATATATTAGGCTAACCCTAATTCCAAAGTGGGTACGGCCCATATAAAAAATTAAATCAAATAATTAGGTAAGGCGATGCGATGATGGTATGCCAACAACAATTTACTATAAGGTAGATTGTGACATTGATGTGCAACATATTTGTCACCTACCAAGCACCATTAATAGCACTAAACAATGTCAAGGGCATCAACCTTGAAGTTTTTTTAGCTACCAGTCACATTACATAGCCCTACTGCCCTACATGTGATTTAAGTTGTGTGAGCCACTAAGGTCTCGATAGGATGTATATTATAGATCTAGATAATTAACTTCTAAAGTGCTCAATATGGGTTGACTTTATGAAATTTCTTCTCCAAGCAACAATTTATGTTGGCATTTAATTATGCTAAGGTTTTACTCAAACATCCCTGTCTATTTCTAGGAAAACTGTCAAGATTGAACCATAATTCCATGGCTCGTACATAACCCGTAACGCTATAGGGATTTGGGGCTACAATAATTGTTACATTCATCTCAAAATTAAAAACTTTTCATTATGAAGAACATAAGTATATAATTTGTTGGATATTAATTACATTAAGAGAAATCCTGAGGCGCGGGAGTGCACGGCAAAAACAGTTTTGGTCATGAAAAGTGGAAAAGTGGAATTACAAAAATATCCTGACCCATGGCATCTGTTTCAAATAAGTACCCTTCTTCCCAAAATAACAGACTGTTTGTTCTAGCATGAATTTCACATGACATAAGTACCCTTCTTCCCAAAATCATAGATACATTTTTAAAAATTATTTTATGTTTCCAAAAGTACACTTACTAGTATTAGCTAAGAATTTAATAGTATTAGTGAGATAGTAATAAAGTTACTCTAAATTAAAAATATCATGTTACTTCGCAGTTTTAAAATAAAAATATATCTTTAATTTTAAAATAGAGGGAGTATTTCCGTCATTTTGATTAGCTAGCAATATTTTTATTTATGTTAGGTAAAAGGGGCACTTTTGAATCTTTTAATTTGCTCTTGATCAGCAGTTCACATGCAAGTGATAAGAAATTGAAGGACACGATCATTAGTGGGGAGAATATGATTCATAAGTATAGATGCTAGTGCTCCTATACTTCCAGAAAATTTTCAAAAGAGAGAAGAAAAACCTGTATAAAGCTTGAAAGCTGTCGGGAGACTTCTTTGCTTAATAACCCACCAGATCTCCGACTTATTTAGACTATGCAGACCTGGGTCTATTATAATTGGTCTTCCTCTCTTATTCCTGCAAAACAAAAATCTCTATGATCAATTAATATAATCTTCGCTTTAATCATAGAAAATGCAGACCATAAAAGAATCCCTTTTGATTTTTAACTTTCTTCAATAAAATCTTCAAAAAAAATAAAAAATCATTTCAAAAATATATATAGTCTTACATTTTCCAGCCCAAACGACTGGTATGCTGTATGAAATTGAGATCTCTTGGTAAATCAGAGAAGGCATGAATCAGATCTGCAGTTATAGAAAATGGGTATAAATTATGGCACTCATAACTATGTGTACGTGTGTGAGAGAGAAAACTTAAGAAGAAAAATGGTAGTACTGTACAAAAAATATAATATAAAAAATAAAGACAAAAAGGTCACTCACCATACCATCTTGAGTAACAAGGGGATAATCAGAAGCACTGAGATTTATAAACCAATCCCAATTTGCAGTCCTCAAAAGTATAGACATTGCATGGAGAGTAGTAGCAAGCATTGTGGGTCCTCTGTAAGTCACCAAATTGGGCTTCCCAACTATCCAAACATTACCCACTTGACTAAAAACCGGATCCCCAGAAACAAATTTTGCAATCTCCAAATGCTCAGATTCTGTGGCCTCATAATCCATATGAATCAAGTAGTAATTTCCCGGATGATACAGAGCAAGCAGAGCTCGTTTAAGCTTCAGGGTATCTCCTTTTGATGCAGAAATCAAGTAAGCGAATGTAACCGGGTAAGATGAGTTGCCGGATTTTGGAATGATGAAGGATTTGGCCGGCCGGAGTCTAGTGATATTGTTGAATGCTGTGAGTAGGGTTGGTACGTAGAGGAGAGAGAAAAAAAGTGAAGTTAGCATGAAAGAGATGATGTAGAATTTCAAACCCATAACTTGGAAATTTGCACACAGCATTTGTTTCTCAGAGGGAGAAAGATAAGAGTTTTTTGGATTGAAGTAATTAAAGGGTTTAGGAGGAGGGAGGAAGAGTGCGGATGAGATCTTTGGGTTCTTTTCATGGAAGAGAAGGTCCCCATGTGTCCCTCTCTAAGTTTGGTGCTACAAGCTTTTAAGTTTTCTTCTCATTTGGAGTATCATTTTTGCTGTCATGATTTCTGGTAGATTTCTCTAGAATTAATATTTACTCAAATAATAAATGAGTTTCACACTTAAATATAATAAATTTTATAAAAATATTAATCATGAATTTATATTTTCACAAGTTAAATTTAATACGATCACAAGATCTCATTCACACACTAATGTGTGAACTTATTTACTTTATACGTGAGAAAAGTATTATAAAATTATCACTCTTATTTTAAATAAGAATATCAATTTCATATTTAGTATTTACTTGTGAAAATAATTACTCCCATTTTTTTTTTGTCATTTTTCCATTGGTTGAAAAGGATGGAAATATGGTTTAATCATTATATACTGTTATTTAAGCAAAGACTTGAATATTAACTTCAATCCCAATTCATGGAACATAATATGTAGGTGAAAACAAAGTAATATAAATTAGTTTAGGTTCCATAGAAGTTGTTCCATAGTGGGAAAATTGGTAAAAATTCATCAATATGAGTGGAGTTTCATCTCTCTAGTTTTAAAGAAATGAGATACTTTTTTTTGTCCTTGCTAAACTTATAGAGAATCTTTAAAAGTAATAGTATATCATTTTTCTGAACACAATAAGTATAGGTATTTTATGATATCTCACATGAAATCTTAACATCACCATGTAATTTTATAAATCTATGGTTCTATAATACACTAATATCTTCATCCTTTCTGACTTCATCTAAATACAAAAATGATGGTCTTTGAAAATGGAGTATCTTGGCAAAGTGATTAGAATTTAGTATGAAGACTTAATATTGGAATTGAATCCAAATTCATAGATTTTTTTTTAAAAAAAATTTACTTATGACAATGAAAAACACGATGTGCAGTGAGATCATACACAATAAATAAGCTCATAGTACAAAGTTAAAACAATAAACCCTACGACTTATGGTTTGTTATATTTATCACTAAAGTCATTATGGATGAGCAAAATCTTAACTAGTAATTGTTAATCCACACACACATATATATATAGTCCCTTTCTACAGCGAATCAAATAGAGCAAATTGAAAACTATAACCGTTGCTATAGCATATAAAATCGACAACATATATGACAGTTTGTATTTGGTTCGTTATATATATATTGTAAAAGCATGGAGTTGTAAAAGGAATTAAGAAAATGGCCTCTTCTAATCTGCCCTTCCAAAAAAGATAATTACATTTCCCCCCTCTTTCACCGACATATAACCATTATATATATATATATATATATATATATATATATATATATATATATATATAGCCCAACACTCTCCAGGGATTATAGGAAGCGAATTAAAAACGAACCGATTATATCGACGATTGTCTGTATAGAAAACCGGCTTTCTATGCTATAGCGATGGACAAAATCGTTGTTATAATCGGTTCGTTTTTAAATCCTCTATGGTTCGTTGGATAGATATATTGTATATATATATATATATATATTAAAATCCAAATACATTTGTATCCCTTTATTTATATGCTACTTTTCTAGTTGATATTTATGTTACATTTCTATTTGTATTAAAAGTACTTAAAGGATATGGTTTATAAGAGAATTTTTGAAAGTTTACATGTATTTGAATTTGTGCCTAAATCCCACGCACATAAATGCAACTATCCATTCAACTATATCTTTTTTGGAAGGGGGTAATTTTCTTTTGGGCCCATTACGGAGATCTATAGTTAGTATCCTTTTAGCAAAATCTAGAAATTAATTTTGGGCTTGAAAAGTGGAGTAGATCGAGGTGAATGGTGAGTATTAAGCAAGAAAATTGGGCAGGCCCAGGTGTTCTTCAAACCTCAAAAATATTTTTTTCCAATGTATTAGCACTAAATAGTATAGTCCATATATTAAGTATTAATGTGCTGCAACAAAAAAAGAAGAAACAAATGTACTTGAATATCTCATGAGATCATCAAATAAAAAAAGAAGAAGAGGATCATCAAATGTACTTGAATATCTCATGAGATCTGAGATCATCAAATAAAAAAGAAGAGGATCATCAAATGTACTTGAATATCTCATGAGATTAGGTAGACTGATTTTCACAGTAGAGATCAAGATGTTAATAGTTACCTTACAAAAAGGAAAACTTAAAAAATGAATAAATGTGACTCAAGTCAACATTTTTTACTATGTTTATATATGGATGTTACAGAATACATAGAAACTACACAAAATATAGGAAACCTTACAACTTACGCAACTCCAACATGCCCTCTACCACCACAATCCGAGCACATAATGTTACCAGTTCCACCACAACCTGCAAGTAAATGTAAGCACATTAAAATTTGTGTCAAATAATGATACATAAACTCACACACATTTATATGTAATGTGTATATGTATATGTATATGAGGTATGAACATATTGATACAAAGCAGAAACCATCATATATTCAGTTTCCTCCTCGTCACTGGACCAATGGAAATCGTCAACTTCCATTCTGAGTACCATTTCCAACATATGGGAAAAGTATTTTTTAATCTGTCTTTAGAAGAGTTCAGCTCACCGAATTTGTTAGACATGCTTATGCTTGAATATCGAGTTCATTTCAACAGATGATAAAGAGGACAAATTAGGGAAAAGGAGTTCAATAGTCGCACGACTATCAAGTAATGAACATAAATTTATTTGCATTCACAAGTGTAAATCTTGAATGGGAAAAAAAGGTGTCTACCTAGGCAGCGAACTTTGACGATAATTCCTTGACTCTCCAATATAGAATCCACATATAAGCCCGAACCAGAGCAAGTGGCACAAAGGACAGCACCTTTTGCTTGGCAGTCAGGACACCGCATGTGATCTCCAATGTTCTTTTCAGCCAACGATAAACCAATTGGGGTCTCGATAATCTCCTCAGGGATGGCTTTGTCGTAACAAAACAAAGACTCAAGACTGCTTTTTCGTCTATGTGCATCCCCTACTGCATGTGATACAGCCTGCATAAACAAAAACATTACCATTTCATTTAATATAACAAACATACAGCCTTTGAGCACATAGAAGAACACTTGTAATCACTCGCATAAACAGATAAAAAATTGAGCATAAACTCAAATGCATAGTTCGGTTGTAAGTTATAAGATGTTAGAAGGCAATTGCTCCTGAAAAGGTTAGAAGAAAATAAATAACTACCGGTATCTATTTGTTTAGTTACATCCAATAAAAAGCAAAAAGGAAATAAATGGTACTGTGCCCGTGCCACCAACTAGTTCCCAATATACATAGACTAGGAAAATAAATGCCGAGTGTCACTACTCGTAAAATAGTGACCAATAAAATTAAAATTAGCGCTGTCATACATCTTTGATACTATCATTTTCTAAATTAAGTTGACAATAATATGTTTTCGATATTAACACAAACACCGCATCTTTAACACAAGATTATGACCTTCCGTCGCTTGTTTTACTTAATTATTGATACATCACAGTGGATCCGATTATATTCTTTTGGCGTATATTGAAATGAAATTCCTACATCAGGGTTTCTTTAATCTCCGTCAGACCCTTATTGGCATGCAGAATCAGCACTTGGGTTTGAAATTATAGTGCAATTCGAAGACCGCCAAACTCGAATTGAATTGGAATTTGAATAATTTATTAGTTTCATAAATTTGGAATTGCAATGCAGAGCCTTATACAGTAGAAACTGGTTTTCAGTCAATTGTAATTTTGTACAAAAAATGAGAAGTCCTGAACCAGCTGGAAAATTAAAATAATAATTTTGACAGTGTTCCCAAATGAAAAAATAGTAATCCAGATGCCCAACTCCAATTTTGAGCTCTAGTCTGTTGCTGTTGGAATATTTCACATGAATCTCACATTGGATAAATTCAAGAAGTGTAGATGGATTAATAGGTTAACCTTTTAGGTAAGAAAGTGGTCCAACATGCTTATTGGGCCAGTCTACACAGGTGTGCGCTGCATGGTGATGAATTGATGTGGGATGGATCGTATAATTCCGCTCCAAATTGGTATCAAAGCTCATGGTTTGATGGACCCAAGTATCAAGTCCAGGGTGCGAGGGCAGGTAGAGCGGGCTCAGGATGACTTTGGGAAAGTTGTTCAGACATGTTTGCCTCTGGCGTGGTGGAGTAGTATTAGAGTCGAGCAGAGCTCTTCAAAGATTTAAAGGTGTGCTTAATAGTGAATACTCTAGTATGATACTTGGGATGGGTATTCAAGTGAAAGTAAGTATGACAAAGTCTCAACCTAATAGGTTAACCTTTTAGGTAAAGTATTGCGCGTAAGTGCGTTGCATGATGATGAATTGATGTGGGATAAATCGCACAATTCCGCTACTGTTGCAATATAATCCTACTAGTTTTTCTTTCTTATGTGATTTGGGCTTAAGATTGTGTATAATCGAGCGCATCAAGTCTTGGAAAGCAACTTGCTCGTAATTAAAATTACACCATAAAACCATGTACTCATCACATGATAAAAATTAACTCCCCAAAAACCAAAAAGAAAGAAAAACATAAATTCTTCAAAAGCAGCATAATATTTAGGGCAAGTTGGAAGCTTTTTTGAGCTATATTATTGAAATGAAATTTCGTTCCCGCACAGAATTCCAGCAAACCAAAAAAGAAAAAATCATGCAAATCATCTATGATTCTATGAATGAAGAAAGTCACGTTACCTGGGGCGAACATGCGCGAGGAACGGCGCCCTTATCGGAAGTGGCTAGGACTTTGAAAATGGGATGGGTGGCCTTGGGACTAAAGCGTGAATTCTTATGGAAATAAGACGAAATAGGCAAATTAATTGATGAAATCTTGAGGGCACAATCCATTTCTGCAAAGAAATAGGTGGGAATCGAAATCCGTAAGAATTGAAGGAATAAATCAAAGGAAAATTTGGAAGAATACAAAGCTGCTTTAAGACTTGGGAGGAATCGATAAAATGGTGTTCTCCTCGTTAATATTGTTTTTTAAGCTTGTTTCAAAATTTTAAACTTCTTATTTTTCATTTTTTTTATATAAAAACTAAATTTTAGATTAGTTATATTAGTTTTCAAGTCTTAGTTTTGGATTTTTTTTGATTTTCTATAATTTAATAATAATAAAAAAGTGTACGACAGTCGGAGACGAAAAAAATAAGTCAACAATCTTGTATTTGGTGCATATTATTAATATGAAAACTATATTTTTACATAAAAATAAATAGGTTAATATTTAACGCATATTAATATAAATTTTTTGTTGTTAGGAGTGACACTCCAGCAAACCTATTTCTATTTTAATTAATAAATCCCAGTTTATAATTTTCTATTTTCTATAGTTTAAATTAAAAGCTAAACAAATATACGTCCATGCCACCACATTAGAAAAAAAATTTAAAATTCATTTTAACATTTCATAGCTTCTAAATCTAAAATTTTAAAGTTTTATCAAATTTTAGCATACCATAATTTTGGACTATATATATCTCAACTTATATTTAAATATCAAAACACAGCTATTACATTACACTCTTGAGGGCTACTAATTAAATTTACGACGACGACAAGAAATGAAATCATGTAGTATATTTTAGGCTGATGCACCGGGTGAAACAAGTAAAAGGATTCCCGAAACAACACCACCAATGAGGGATGATCACGAGTTTCTTCGCATTTTCTTGTTTGATTTGTCTTCCTGACAATATCTTTCCCGTCTTTCGTCTCTCTGCCGTTTCCTTGAAATCTGCTCTTCCTTGGCTTTCTCTGCTTGATGAGATTTCTTCTTTTCCTCTTCCTTGAGCTTTCGCTTCTTTATCTGCAAGTTTGGAAAGAAAAAGATTGATTAGTTACATCTAGAGTAGATCTGCAATGTAATTAGAGATGCAATTAGAAATCATGTTCCTTGTTTGTTGATCAAGTGTTTGCCGAGGGGGAGAATGAGTTTTCCATTTCAACCTGATTGTTTCTCCCTACTTTTATTAAACCCCAAGGTTAAAGCTAAAGCAGGGTAAGATAGAAGATGTGAATTATGAATCCAAGCCCTATCTATGGAAACCCCAATGCTTTAGAGTGGATGAGCATCCATCAGTTCTAACTGCTAAAAATGAAACTATGTCAACCTACATGCCAAGTACACAATGGACCCTTAGGAGTACCCTAGTAAAGTTCTACAGCTTCCACCGAGTAAACCTCTCTGTCAGTGGCAGTTAATTATTCATAACAGAATTAGAATTTACACGATCTCATTACTAGTTACTGGCAATAGAAAGATATTCGTCTAATTTGTAGGAGGCCATTCTGTAACCATATTGGTGTCAAAAAGCCAAAAACTTAACAAGCTATTAAGGTTGAAAAACAGCTTCTCTAATGCAGGGCTAAACCAATTATTTTAAACATGCATCTCATCTATATTATCAAGGGAGAGGGGAGAAAATAACCGCTCTCTTGCAGCTGTCACAAATTCCTTTCCCTTTAGCCCCTACAAATTTGGTTTTATTACAATTTCATCCTTTTTTATTTTATTTACTATTTATTCTATCCCAAAAATTTGATAAAACTTCTATTAATTATATCTTTACGGTAATTGCACACGCGTGTGCCACCGGAACTAATTTAAATAAAGGCATACCAATAGGAGACCAAATCAACCCAATTTTAGATTGTTAATCATGTTTGCAGATGGTGTTAGTACCATCCCTTGAAACCTAGACCAAGCTCTTCATAGAATTTAATCTCATGATTTTGTAGGGGGCTTGTAAATCAAAAGAGGCTGTTAGACAATTATATACATTTTATAAAACACCCAACTTTAAAGTATTCGTGATGACAGACTGATAAGAGTTCTGGCCTGAAGCAACATACCTTCTCATTTCTAATCAACTGCAGATGTTGAACAAGTGCATGCACTTTCCGCTCATGAGGTTCCATGACGACAGCCCTACGATTTTCAAGTAGTGGCCGCCTTCGACTTGGAATATCCTTTGGCTTAGAGGCAAATGGGAGAGCTGCCTGTAATGACTTGGGGATAACCAACGGGTTGAACTTTCTAAGCTTCCTTTCAATTGGCTGTTTAGAAAAATGAAATAAAAGAGTCAGATGAGAGTAAAAGGTATAAGAAACGGAAAGACTATGTAGTTATTCAATTAATGACCCATTATCAGAAATTACCTTGTAAAGTGAATCTTTGTTTACAGGAGTTGGAAGATTTCGATCTCTCCTCAATTCAGCTACAGTTTTCATTCCTTCCCAGGGCCGATCACGACGTTGCAGAGCTGTTGTCAAAGGGTTGTAAAAGCAAGGAACTTCAACTTGGGTCCATGCACGCAAGAAAACAATGTCACTCATCAGAATCCTATCCTCAAAGGTGCACCTAGCAATTCCTTCTTTAGGAAGTCCTCCCTTCTTTTTAGCTTGGTTACCAATTTCTTCTTTTGCGGCCTGCACAGATTTACATTCACAAGTAACTAGAAATAGTCATATTTCTGTTTTTACTCGGGATATTTAGTCTGGTAATCATCAACGGCCAATGACTATCATATGATGACTTGAATAGTTAAACTTTTGGGATGTAGAGTATATCTTGAAGGAATCAGGGATTCTGAAACAGTTAATCAAGTATAATAATCTTCAAATACAAAAGTAAATAATATAATAAAGGCTAATATAAATATAATCACTTGACTCACAATCATACCTTCTTCACCTGTCCCCGGATCCCACTAACAGTCCGAATAGCTGCACCTTCAAACCTGGCTATTTCAAGATCCGAAGTGAACATGTCCTTGATAAGTGCCGTTTTCTTAAAGATCTTGCAGGGGTAGCCAACTAGCTTTATCTTCTTCACTATTCGTGCAGCATGATTAAACTCTTGTACTTGTCCAGTTGCAGTGATCCTAAATGATGCCTGAACATTAAAAGAAATTGTTCATCGCATGCATACAACAAGCCAAACAAAAACTAACAAAATACAAATATGAACAAAACGGACAACTCTTTGAGAAAGAAATAAAGGCAAAACCACTTGAAGAATGATAAGAAAACTGTAAACCTATGCTTGAGATGCCACTATAGTATAAAAAATAGCCCCTTATATGTATTTTTGGTCTTTAAAAGTAATGAAAAGGACAACATAAAGTCGAGTAAGTCCTAACAATCGAGAAGAGAGTCCCACTTCCAGTAATATAGGAAGAGTTGTACAAAGAGAAGTTATGTCGCCATCTACACCCGCTTTAACTCAAAATTATTCCCATTGATGGTACAGAATACAAGTCCTTAGAAAAGTCAAATGAATACTTCCTCCATTCCAAATATAAGAGCATTTTCTTTTGCATTTTGCACATCCTTTTGCAAGTATATTGTATCACTATGCTATTCTACCCTTTTCTTTGGAAATAAATGCTTAAACTTTGTATCAATGGATACATAACATATTGGTGTGGTATATTCATATCATAACATAATATATGAATAATAAGAACTAGCTTATGGTAAAATTGTTTATTCTAAGTTGTCCCATATGTTACTAATGCATTGAGATGTGCAGTTTACGAAGATGAACGTCAAATAAGGGTGGAAATAATACTTTTCCGAAGCAAACAAAAATTTAAGTAGAAAATTTCTTACGCTTACACAAGATACTTGAATTTAGGAGCCCTAAAAGTAATTAAAATGGGAATGTCTCAATTTGAACATTCTTCTTTCATCAAGAAAGTGGAAAACTCAACATAACAACAAAGGAAATTAGTTAACCTGGTTGTTTGCCAAATTCTGAACGGCAACCACCCCCGTCTTCGGGGGTGCAAGAGGGCCCCAAAACATGGCAAGACAATGCATGTGTTCAGGTGTATACTTGAGCATTCGATGCCGCCCATTTTGGTCCTCAATGGCATATATGGGTGTAGTTTGGTAGCGCCTCCATCCTATTGAAACAATTATTGGGTCTCTAGTCTTCAATACTTTTTTGTGCCACCTGTGCCGCTTTAACAGGACCTATCAGAGATGAAAACATTCTGTGATGCCAAAATTATTATTAAAAATACAAAAAAAAAGTCATGGGATTCCAAAATTATTAAGGACAACAAAGAAAATAACTGGAGAGTAGCCATTGCAAATACCATAAATATTGAACCTATAACTTACTAACTATTAAACAAAGGAGCATAACCGCTATTAATTTATAGTTGGTGTTCAACTCTACTATGATAAGCAGCTTAACAGACTCTACACCATAGTAACAGTCTAATTAAGAAAATCAGCTGATTACATCAGTCCTTCGTATAATGAGATCGAAATAACAGAATGATGTACAGTATAAAATTTGTCTATTTATAAGTACAATTTATAGCCACATGCTATCATTTGGTGGTAGGGTGTATTATTACTAATATTATGTTACAGCATCCTTGCAAGAAAAAATAACTCTGATTTCAGAGCTTTCCCTATCATTATGTTCATAGCAAACCAGCGATTCAAATATGATCTAATATCTTTCATGAAACTAGTCAGAGCAACTATATTTTATGGTAGTTGAAGGTATGCAATAGGCTTAATATGATTGATGCAGAGGGTGATATGCAAAAATGCATAATACAATGAGTGTTATTCACTTATTCCAATCTTCTCCTTTACAAGATGGTAGCTTTGTAACAGGTTACTTGGCAAAGCATTTTTCAAGGAGTTTTCTCAGGGTCTATTGTTCTTTCTGGCTTTTCTGGTGGAGTTTTTCTATGACCTTTATTCTTTGGGGTATAGACTACAGAGATTAATGTGTTAGACTGTTCCAACATAGAGTTGGTTTGGTGGGCAGCATAGGCGTCCTATTTTATAACCCCATGACATACATCATTTAAACAGGGAGTCATGCCCCCTCTTGGCCTTTCTTAATGAGTGTCCTATTATTTGCTGTGTTCATACTTACAACCACCCTTCTCTAATTTCTGGGAAATGGTGGTTTTCTTTGTTTCCATTAGTTTAAAATGAGTTGCTTCAATAAATGTTCCACGTTATTGAAAAGGCCATTCTCCATTTTTTTTGCTTTTTCATTTTTTTAAAATTTTTGAACACTTTGCTGGAGGAGTCCCAAGTAAAAGCAACTTCAACAGAATCTGGATGTATAACGAAAGAAATCTTAGTTTATGAGTCTTACAGACCTGCATGTATCCAACATTTTCCTCCCCAAGACCAATTCCTCCAACAAGAATAGGATGGCATGGATCAAAATGTTCAACCATTTCACAAGGAACATCACGAATCTCCAATCGCAGATAAGTCCCTGTTCTGTAACCCTCTATCTCCAACCGAGTGGCCTCGTCAAGATCATTGAGCTCAGCAACATTAATTTGTTTCTGAAGTTCAATCTCCTCTTTCAACTACAGGGATCAGAAATTCAACATGAATTACTATTAAATCATCAAAAATACAATACTAGAAATCAATAAAAATGGTAGAAGATATACCTTATCATAGAATCCACCATCTTTAGCTTGGCTACGATGAGACTTGGCTTCATGTGTGTTATCATCGTCCTCTTCAGGTGATTCAGACCCATCATATGTATATTAAAATTAAGGTCTACCAACATGATACGTTTAATGTTTCCGCCCAAACGTGGATGCAGGGTATAGCAAGAAACAAAAGCAACACAAAAATAACAAGTGTATCTGGAGTGGATGATTAAAAATGATAGCCAAAAAAGGTTAAGCTATGTTATTGTCATTTAATTCTCTAAGACAAAAGGAAGACATTTAGTTGATGCAAAGGAAAATTATATTAATAGGTTAAATCACATCCATAAATAAACCCGGCACTCTTTTAACAAGGATTACAAGTCATTAAACTGAATCAAGCATGCAAAAATCTCCAAGCTCCTTTACTATAATTGGATATCAGACTCAAAAGATTTGTGTTCAAGCAAAATTTACGATATCAGACTTAAAATATTTGTGCTCAAGCATAGTTTACGGTCTACTTCTTGAGTCCTCAAAGTCCAGTAACAGGAACTATGTGTAGTCATATTGATGCACTGACCTAAATTGCACCCAAGTAGTGGATTAACTTTTCTAAGAAACTAAAGTGAAGTTTTTAACCTATTCAGTAGTTAATAAACTGATTCTTCAAAAGCAACCAAAAGGAGTTGATTTCCTTTTGTCATTCAATTCTTACCACCACTTTCCTTCTTTCCTTCCCATGTAGGCAAACATGTTACTGCCTACAATCCATAGGAAGAAGAGGCCAGAACAGAAGGCAGTAGATATACACACACACACACACGCACACAGAGCATCTAAAAAAAGGAGAACTGGGAAAGGATGACAAAAAATCAAGTGAAGGATATTGAGCATCAAATTTTGCACGAAGAGCAAGCTTTTTTAACCTTCGCTCTTCATTGAGTGAGTTACCATCCTTGCTTATGGCATCATCATCACCATTGTCACCCATTAGACGGCTCTCATACTTTTCACCATTTTCTAAATCTTCAAAAACACCAAAGCCAGCATCTTCGTCATCATCATCATTGTTGTTAGCTTCAGAGACTTTCCCCCTGCGACCAGCCTTTGACCAATCTCCAGTGACAAAACGGTCACGAATGCTTTCGAAATTCTCTTCCTTTTTCCAGTCTATTACAGTAATATGGTTTGTAAATTTGGAACAATCTTCAATATTTACATTATCGCCATCAAAACCTTCCCTTACATTCTACCAAAAAATAAAATAATAAGAAAAATTAGCATAGGCCTAGAATCCAGTCATCAAAAGTAATGCATTCACAATTAACAAGAAATTCTAACCCAAATTCCAATCATTTAGAAAAATCACCTCCTAATCTCCTACTCAGAGGAAATTAGAGAGATTCAGTCCCAACAAAGCGTCAAAAAGACGAACCTTTTTACCCTCTCCTTTTGGCTTAAAGAATTCTTCATCATCGCTTTCTTCATCATCACTGCTACCTTGCACCTCATCAATAGAAGTAGTTGATTTCAGTGGCTTACCATACACTAGTTGCATAAGATTTGTATTCTGTCTCAAAACAGTCCTTTCCGCCAGTGAATCTTTCCATTTTGAAGCATTTCCCATCTCATCTTCTACGAGGAAAAAAATAGAGAATTAGAAACAAATTGAATCTTAGCAGGAACACACTGCTTATGAGATAGAATTTCTAATTTTCTATCCAGACAAACTTTGAGCAATTAATATATAGGCAAAGAAAAGAGAAGTGCAGTTTCATTTAATGCAAACCAATCTCAGTTGGCCGGAAAATAATGCAACCAACTCCGTCAAAAGTAATCAACTTCTGATGCTCCCATATAGAAATTTACTGAACACAAAGTTTTCACAATAACTACAAAGATTTTACCATCATCCAAGTGATTCTCTTCATCTTCCTCTGAAATCTCTGATTGAGAAGATGATTGGTCATCCATAATCTCATCTTTAGATTCAACACTTCCATCTGAATCCTGCAGAGGGCATAAAGATATGAGCAAAGCAGATACATAAATTTATACGTAACAGACCTGATAATTTCAACAGCATTACCTCCAAATCAGCTTGATCCAATTCATTTCTGAATACAGCTTTTCTCCTCATCCTTCCATTACGGAACTCAATATGCTCACTTACATTGTTTTTTGAATGAGCCTCCTCCAAAAATTCTTCACCAGAACCACTATCAACAGTTTTTATAGTTGAATCCTTTTTAGGGGTTCTATCTTCATCTGAAGATTCTAAGCGATTCATATCATCACCATCACTTTCTTCACCACACCCATCAGTTTTGTATTCTTCACCAGACTGATATTGCTCCATAGACGTTAGATTGCTAATCTGCCTAACCGATTCTTGATCATCTTTTGCATCATTTGGAGATTCTGATACACTGTTGGGCTTCTTGCTGAAAAGGCTAATGAAGCTTTTCTCTAGTTTCTCATCAATTGAATATTTTGTATTCTGGAGTGACTCAACCAGTTTCTCACCTATGTCAAGCTCCTTTCCTGGAAGACAGAGAAATATCTTAGCGGAAATGGGATAGAGCTAGGTGATTCTTACCCTTTTGGTAATCTAAAGAGTATTTTACATAAGGGAGAGAGAAAAACATGTATATGAAAGAGCGTTATCAATCTCTAATATTTGAAAGACAAAGCAGACAGAGATGTAAAAGAGTTACAAATGATGATAAGATCAAGTTCCTACGACCAACACAACAAATATGCACAAATAAAGAAAAAAGTAAAAACCTTGTCGTGCCACTCCACCACTGTCAGCATCAACTTTAGAAAACTGCACGAAATGATCGTTGATGTTTATGTAGACAGCATCCTTATCATACAAGAGATCCCCCAATCCAGACATAGGCGCATAAAATAGCTTTTCCTTATCACGCAAACCCTTCTTTTTGGCAGCCGAGGGTAAAGGACAAGGATCGGCTAGACCAGTAATATCAGCTACACTGTAATCACCCACACCAGCGATATGCACCTGATTAAAATAAATAATAAATAAATAAAGAGCATATAAATTAACAATTTAACACTAAAATAGAACCAAATGACTAGACGTTAAATGAGGCACGGAAAAAACTTCTGTCCTATCGCGAGAAAGAAATAACTCACACCACCCTGGTATGAATACCAGAAGTTCCTTAGCTATTCAGCCTATTATAAAGTAAAATCATAAGACTAAGAATACTAAGATGCTAGAGACAGAAAGTTACATGTAATTTAGTTAAGAAAATAACAAATTAAAGAATATTTATCAAACACATATGACAATTATTTTAAAAACTAAGCATTGAGAACTCATCCTCTGGAGAGAAGACCAACCTATCTAAAATGCCCTTTTTCTACAGAACCAGGGCAGATTGCTTTAGCTATATATTTTTTTTCAGAAGATGATGCTTAGGATAACATATGGACAAGCATCTGGTAGAACTTGCAAAATGGTTGGATGCCAATCCTATGCCTTCATCCACTACACTTGGGCCATGAGATTCATTTCTCAAAAGGTAAATTGTAGGAGTTCTCTTTTATTTCCAACTTTCTATATTAATTTGGGGAAAGTAGATGTATCCATTTTTTTAGAAGATATCTGGATTGGCAATGCTTCTCTTTCCTCAGATTTCTCCCTCCTTTTTTACCTATCCTCCCTTAGCATCGCTCCTAGTTCAAGTTTTCATTCTTTGGACAATCGTGTGACTTTCACTTCTTTCCTTACCTCAATGATAGGGAAGCTGAGGATCATCTTTATTTCTTGCCCTTCTGGTTTCTGGTTCCTTATTCCCGGCCATAGACTGGTGTATACAAACTTTGGACTCCTTAAGTTTTTCTCCTCATACAAGTCCTTTTTCTCTTTTCTCATTGATCATCAGCCTCTTGTTTGTATGTTTCCCTTAAATGACTAAGGTTCCCTCAAAGATCAGGACGTTTAAATGGACTGTGGTCCTCAATAAGCTAAAACGAAAACCATTGTGTTACATATGTAGACCATATACATCCTTGTATCCACATAATTTTCCATATACATCTTTGTATCCACATAATTGTGTGATATGTATTCAAGGGATAAAGTCTCAATCTCATCGATTTTCCTCATTCTTTTTGCTTGCAGACAATAGTATTTATATTGTAGGTGCTTCAAGGATAGATGTGTCCCGATCATGGAAAGTCTTTTTATTCCTCCTTGATAGAGTTTTTTACTAGTTTGTGCTTAGAAAAATAAATACAAACATAAAAGTTAGACATAGGGACCTTAGTTTCTTTCTTCAAATTACAGCCACGCAAATAACCATACAAAGTGACATTTCTGTCGCACTTATTATTCAGCTGCACTCTTTCTGGAGGTGTAACATCTTCAAAACGATCTACTAAAACATAGGGATGAGAAGCTCGCCAAGACAACGGATGAAACTTCATAACGGAAATAAACCTTGCAAGATTATGGATCTCTCGTTTAGTGTACCTGTTCACTCAGAGAATCAGCAATAAACCTAATGAATATATAGTTAAATGTCAAGAAAAAAAGATATAAACAGAAGATTCTATTAATATAAGAGGGGAAACATACTCCACCCGAAAATGCAAATTATTTTCATAAATACAAAAGGCAGCATGCTACTTACTTCCCATGAATAAGACCGGATAAATAGAATAGTTTAGCGCCATCATAAATTTCAGTCCAGAATCGATGCTTGAGTCTCTGTTTTGTCTTTTTAAGTTTCTTTACATCCTTGAACTTATCAAGGTGTGTAAGAACTCCCATAACTTTAGGAAATCCATGATTTTGCATGATATTAAGAAACTCGAAGGTTTCCTGCAAGAGAAAAAAGGTCATGTTATATAGTCTAACACTACAAGTCAAAAAGACTGCAAATTATGACTTCTTCGTTAATTCATTTAATGCTTTGGTGACAAACATGGAAAAGTATGGGAAACAGACAAAATATGGCAGGACAAACCAGAGCTACTAGATGATCTTATTCTTATTAACCTAGCAAACCGCGTAGTGGTTTGTACTCTTACGTACCAATACTCTAAATTTAACATAATTGAAATTTCTCTTTGTTGCTCAATCTATAATTTCACAAATATCAATATTCTAACTTGTATTAGATGCTCAAACAACACATTTGTAGTAAATTAGTTTTATTGCATTAGATTCCAAGAAAATTCCTAATTGTAAAGCTAAAACGCAATTTTGCCTATTTCGTGTACCGAATTCCCGGTTCCACAAACCAAAACACAGTTCAGGTTAACACTCGGACAAACAGCTAAAATATAAACAAGCAGAGTTCTGTGTGATATAGCCAAAAATATGCGAGAATAAACTTAGTAGAATGAAAGTGATATTTATGGAATCCAGTGAGTTGGACAGCATTCATAAAATCATAAAGAAAAATTAAAAACTGAGAAAATGATTTGAGTTTACAGTTGCAACCACCTAATTCTTATTGCATGCTCTGCAACATTCCTCGTCTATATACAATTGGAAAAGTTCTACTAACTGAGTTTGACCCTGGCTTTCTTAGCCGGAAGGCTTGGCTATAAGAATGACCTTAACTCAACACATGTATACAAGACCAAACATAATCTAAATTATGTTTTCCTATCATATTTCATTCCTGGTTTACAGTCAAGGTACAGCTATTAGTTTTCAAGCATAAATATCATATACAGACATAAGTAATTAGAAACACTAAATACTCTCCATTTCAAAGCCATAACTTCCATCAATAAGAAGCAAAGCTAGATCAGCAAACTTTGCGGCGTCAATCATTCCATTGATATCATTTGGGCACTCTACAAATTGTACCCGCCTTTGCTTACCTAACGCAAATTAACCAACCACGTAAGTCTCAGTAAAGTAAAGAATTCCACAAAAATACAAAAAAACAGGAAATACAGCAAAACCCCAATTAATAGGAAAGCCATTAAAATAAACCTGATACAATAGTACTAGGCCCACGAACTTCTGGCAAGTTGTGCTGGTGTAATGCTTAACCAGGGACTTTATAACAAGAGACTTTCCCACCTAATGAAAAAATTTCAAATTATAAGTTCAAAAAGCAGTTATCTTTTTAATAATTAGGATCACTTTTGCAATGGATTCCCTACAAATGCATTTTTCTTTACTACCATGAATTGCCCAAATTAGCATAACAAATACTGAACAAATGCAAATTGATTACACCAGACAAAAAAGAATACCTGTGGAGGGCCCTGTACACAACAACAAAGGGAGGGGGTTCGCCAATATTACGATCAATAGTTGGAAGATGAAGCTACGCTGCTCTTTCTCCGTAGAACGCGACTGTAATCTCTTTGCTTTCACAGTCGAAGTAAACGCAAATGCCTATTACCACAAGCAACAATTCAAAATTCACATCAATTTTTATTAACCTGTGTATAATTCTTAGTATACATACAAAGAAAAACAAAGATATGACCTTATGGTTGTGTATTTTATCTCTGGGAATGTCGCTCTTCTTCTTATTCTTTTGGCTGAGGGACCCGATTGACGAGACCTATGAGGCCTGTGAGAAGGATTATGAATACCACTATCTATAGCCATGCTTCTCTATCATTTGGTGAAGCTAGAACTAATATTATTCTCTGCAAGTCCACTGTAATATTCGAAGATGAGGTTTTACTTGAGGTGGCTCGCACCAGATGACAATGGCGGCCAATGCTCTGCTCTCTCTTCGTTATGAAAGAAAAAGTTTGTAATACATCGGTTTTATTTTTATGGTTTCGGATGAACAAGTAATTTGTTTGGCTTATTGGACTTACTGACTTGGAGTTAGTGAAGCCCATTCAGAAATTGGGCTATCTGATCTGTGCTCATATTTGCTTTCAAAGCAACAAGCCATTCATACAGATAGCTGAAATTAATTTAGTCAGATGATAATGACACGTGATTTCTCTACTTATCAACACTGTATTGATA